>JAODAL010003315.1:0-176268 GCA_025379985.1 Phyllomedusa bahiana
AAAAAAGGAAAAAAAGAGGGCGACCTAGAGAATACTTTAGACGCAAAATTATGATTTCTTTTCTGCACTGAAACATTGTGACAGAATACAGCAAAATATGGAACAAAGAAATCTTCAGTGCTGGGTCACTACAGTTACGCCCCTGGTAGAAGTCTAAATGCAGTAAGCAACTTGCAAGGTTGGCTCCATGTGATCAGGAGTAAGCCTCTGGATTGGATCAGGACAGGCAGAACACTCCCATAGCCAACATAACAGGCCAGCATCAGAAGCAGAGAACCAGAATCCTCATCAGAACAAGCCGACTGACGATAGAAGATCTGTACTTGCATGCACTAGAGACCTTTTTACATGAGGCTCGTATAAGGCCAACGACTGGTTGATTCTAATAATTCACCCTGCACCTAGTCAACACTTCTTCAGCGGCTGATCGCATTGTTTATATGTGGTGGTCGACTGTCAGTCCACAGCTACATAAAGAGGGGATGTGCTGCTGTCAAACATACATCTTTCTATGGATAGGGGATCGAAGCGAATGATCGCAAAGACATATATTTTTACACACAGAAAAATGGATTTCTGTTTTCAGATCTCTAGGACTTAGCATTCTCAACCTATTTGCAAAAATTCTGAAATTGCCAGGAATAGACTGCGGTTATATTGAATTTCAGACCAGTCATGCTTCCAAATAATGCCTGCACTTAGAGGAAACACTCCTGCAGCAAAGTGCATGGCTGCTGCCCGAGCTGTTGAAACCTTTACCGGACCGAAACACGTCTCCAGGCTTATCAGATCCAGCACAGCCAACAGCGAGCTGATCAAACTAAGGATGCTTTCACACAGTGCAGATTTGGTGCAGTTTTAACTGCGCTCCAATTATCTGCCTTTATTACCAGCAAGCTTCTTTCATTTATCTAAACTGTTTGGAAAGTGAGTAATCAATTAGAGTGTTTGTAAGGGTGCCTTCACACAGTGCGTTTTTTGATGCATTTTTGAGCAGAGATGTACAGCATTAATTGCTATACCTTTCTACACAAAAAAACACTGCAAAAAAACACACCAAAAACGCACTGTGTGAAAGCATCCTAATCCACAAGACTTCAAACATAGTCCTGGATTATGATCCAAAATGGAAAAAACGCACTTTATTGGGGTAGATTTTTTTATCTACCCCAATATAGTGCGTTTTTTCCATTTTGGATCATATTTGGATTATATCTGGAGCACGAGTGCCGGAACAAGCCTTGTTTTTTATCACACTAATTGCATTTGGGCGTCTACAGCCGGATGCCCGTTTCCGCAGCACCGTGCGTGGAAGGATTGCTGGTTGAACCTCATGCTACAGAAGATCCCTGGTGAGCGTTTATCCATTTTTCTTTTTGATAGTCATGGATTACTCACTTGAAACACCTTTCGAAACAATATAAACTGAAAGAAGCTTGCTGGTAATAAAGGCAGTTTAATTGGAGCGCAGTTAAAACTGCACCAAAACTGCGCTGTGTGAAAGCACCGCGCCGTAGACAATGACAGTCTATGGGCCGGCGAGATGCCGGCCCCCCGCCCCGCTGCACGGCTGCTGGCGTAATTGCGGGCCGAAATCCGTCCCCGCAATTACGCCGGCAATAAGCCGTGTGAACCAAGCCTAAGGGTTCTTTCACACGGTGCGTTTTTGGTGCGTTTTTCAATGCATTTTTGTGCAGGAAGGTACAGCAACTAATGCTGTACATTGCTGCACATAAATCGCGGCAAAAATCGCGGTAATTACCGCAATTTTACCGCGAATTTACTGCGATTTTTGTGCAGTAATGTACAGCATTAATTGCTGTACCTTCCTGCACAAACAATGCATTGAAAAATGCACCAAAAACGCACCGTGTGAAAGCACCCTAATTGCACTCCAATTAAGCTGCCTTTATTACCAGCATGCTTCTTTCAATTGTCTAAATTATTCAGAAAGGTGTTTCAAGTAAGTAATTTATTATGGGGTGTGCAGTCTTGTGAATTATAGACACACTTATTGATTCCTTACTTTTCAAACAGTTTAGATAAGTGAAAAATGCTTGCTGGTAATAATGCAGTTTAATGGGAGCCCATTTAAAACTGCACCAAAATTGCGCTGTGTGAAAGCAACCTAAGGCACGATTGCAATCTCAGCGAGACTAACGAGCAGCAGAGACGTTATAGAAGACCCAAACACGTCTCCATGCTGATGAGAAGTGTCACTATCAACTCCAAACTGCTATAACTTTCCTAGGCATGACTGCAGTCTCAGTGAGACTCCTCAGGCATCCCAAGCCCATCCTGAAGCTAAGCAGATCCATCACAGCCAACAGCAAGCTACCAGCAGACTGAGGCACAACTGCAGTCTCAGCAAGACAGATGAGCAGCAGAGATTCTCCAACAGACCCAAGCCTGTCTCCAGGCTGAGCAGTAGAAAACAAGCAATTGAACAAAATAGACCAGTGTGAAGCCGGGTAATATTTTTAGTCCCCAATACTTATCCTGTGAAAACAGAAGTGAATGACTTGATTGACTTCCTATTTCTACGATTGGCAAAAAAATCTGCCTGTGTAAAAGGACCCATTTTTGCAAAAAGTAGTGTTTTTCTTATTCTTTTAGTGTTTTTACTTCACAGTCAGGTGTTAGTTTGCAGTCAATATGGAAACATATAATGTTCTACATCCATTGTGCCATTTCGAGCCATTTCTTTCTATTTACCCTCCTCCTCCTAAACTTTTTTTTTTTTATTATTATTTTTTTATTTGGGGGGGGGGCAAAATTATGTAAAAGTAAATCTGTATTGTGGATTTTTTTCTGCAGCTAAACAAGTCATTGCACGGATTATAATATTTTGTGATGGGAGATGCATAAATAAACCAAACAAGCAACACATCAAAAGCCATAAGAACCTATACACATTGTTTTAAAAGAGCTGCATGAAAAACCTATGAAGCATGGAACAAAACATATGCAGCATTAGGGAATGTTCACATGATCGTATTGTATGCAGGGGGAGACGACGCATAATTCATAGTTCTCTACGAGAGCCATGAATTGCTGTAATTGCGGCGTGCATATCAGCCTTATTAAAAGAAAAAAAATGCCACAAACTGCACCAGAAAAAGCCAATGTGTTCATAAGGCAAGTCTGTAATACGGTAATTGGGTAGGTGTTTTTTTACTGGTGAATAACCTTTATTTTCTATGCTTTACCTGTAAAAACTGCATAGCCAATTACCGCATCACAAAACCCTGGTAAACACACATGCATTTATTTACCGCAACAGAATTGCTGCGTGTGAATACAAGAGACTGCACATGTATGAAAGCTATTGTCAACTTAAGGGTTAAAGCAAGAAATACTTTTCCTGTTCTACACCAAAAGGATACAATTCATGGACCAATACAAGATACAATTCAAGGACTCTCGCCTGCGCATCAGGACCTTGAGACTGTAACGGAACTCAGCTGTGTATGTTATCTCTAACCTTGCAATGTAAGCTGTAAAAGTTTCATTAGGTGCTCCGGCTGACTGCGCATGCCACTCACAACATATAATCAAGGCTATATAAGCTCACTGCTGTAATAATAAATAAGTTCTTCTTTGATCAAGCGCACACCCTGTCTTGTGTGGATACTAACTTATTGTATCTATATCTGATAGAGCTGGTAGCAGGCCCAGGCTTCCAGGGTCTGGAGCCATAACAATTGGGTTTCACTCAGTAACTAGAGAATTTCCAAAAGGGGGAACTTATCAGCTGGCGCCCTGAACAGGGACCCACAACTATTGGGTATCACCCATAATCCTTGGATCTTGAAGCAACGTAGGGAATCTGACCGTAGGAACGCACGGACAAAACCTGGCCAGGTAAGAGCATTTATTTATTAAGCTCTTATTTACTCCGTGTCTTCCCCGTGTCTATGTCCCATTAGTCTGAGTCTGGAATATAAGAGAGGTATACCTATGTATTGGGTCCCCTTGCTGGACAAAGAACCTTGACCTACTTGCTGAGTGAAAGTAATGAATGGTATGAAAGCATAAGGCTGTCATTTGTTTGTTAAATTAGGGAAGGGGATTGCCGAACTAAGACGTGTCTGCGCTCTGAAAGGAGGGGCATGATCTTATGCTTAACCCCAGTAATGTGACAAACTAAGTGGCAAGTCTGTGTCGGGAATAAGAGAATAAGGGACAGGATTAAGGACTGAAGGTTCTTGGGTGTTGAGTCCATCCTGTCTTTAGGTTTGATTGTATGAGCCCGACTATCGATGAATAGTCTGGGACATGATTCAAAAGGTGGGCCAGATAAACGGGATTAAGGATACGGTAAAAGTATCTTAGGACTGCGTGGGTTCCGGGTGTGGTATGACATTTTGACTGTAACAGGTATCATCCTAGTAGCATTATATATTGCTTGGAGGATATACTTACATGTGCAGTCCAGATCGGACCAAGTATTCTCGATCCTAGCTTCCCCAGATGATAGGACACCAATTAGATACCGGAAGGATCCAGAGGATCTGTTGATTGGAACGTCCAACAGGGGAACGGAGGGGTCGAGAAGGGATCATGGGACAGGCAAAGTCAAAACCTACCGGAGGCCCTCAGATTTTTATAATCACCTCCTTCTATGTTTTTCATGGCAAAAGGGGGCAGTCAAAGAGTTGAGCTGATTCCTAAATTCATTCGGATCACCGGGCAGAGTCCCGTTAGACCCAAAGACATGGCAAAGAGTGTTAGAAACTAGAAAGGGTGTGATAAAAGATAGGGGATGGAGCACCAAGTTGAATGTCTGCTCCAACTAACTGAAACTGCTGAGAACCAAGTTGGAATGTATGACAGTTCAGTCAATGGATGGTGACCATTATAAACCATCCCGACAACATGATAGCCAGTGCCCCCGAAATTAAAGAAGATCCCGACACCACCCCCATACCCAAATGCCGCCTCCAGGAGTGTAGAAACCCGGGTGTGGACCTGCACTCGTTGCGGTCAACAGAACCCAGACTGGAGGGATACATGTTTAGCATGCGGGGCACCTCGACCAGGACAACAAGCAGAACCACTCAGGCCAGTAGTAGAGGCGCGAGCATTAATAACAGATCCTGCTGACCCTAATAATCCAAATGCCCAAAGGCAGACTCGAGCGAGGGCGTATGAGGTTTACCAACCATGGGCAGCTGCCGAACAGATGGTACACTTGCAAAGTGGGGCCCCAAACCCCGGGACTACCCTCTAGTTTTTTAGCCGCTATATGACTCAGTTACAGGGTACCTACAGAGCAGTATGGATAGACATAGCAGGACTGTGCAGACTTAAAATGACCCCAGAGACACATTCAAGATTAGAACAGGAACTCCAGCCTTATACCCCAGCATACATAAGAACCGAGGCATCAGGAGTAACATTTTGTCAGAGGAGGTAATGAATCCCCGAGTGGCAGATAAACTTAAATTATGTTGTCCCGATTGGAGATCCACGGAAGATGCAACAGCTCTCTTAGAAAAAGCAAAGGGAGTGGAGATAGACAGAAGGAAAAGAAAAGTGGAAAGATAGCACAAATGCAAGTTGATATGAAGGACAAGAAAGTGAAGGTTGCACAAGTACAAGTCGAGGAGAATACAGGAGCAGGGCAGTTCCTAGGCTAAATTTCACTCAGGGCGAGGTGAAGAAACTTCGCCCCCCCCCGTAACATATTGCACCGCTATGCCGACACATTGCATCACCATAAACCAAAGCCAAAATATACAAAAAAGCTTTACCACAATGTGCTACATATAAAACTACAAAATAATAGCCATACAGTTATCAAATAACACCGCTACACAAAACCAGAATCCCAAGTCCACATATCACCAACACACAGTGACCGAATAATACCACCACACCATGAACACATATCACCACTATATAGTGACTGAATAATAAAACCACACCATGACCACATATCACCACCATATAGTGACTGAATAATACAAACTGACCATTACTGAGTACAAACCATTATACTACAACCAATATTACCAGCATTCAACGACCATACAGTGGTGGATACCCGCTGAACACAGGCTCTGCAGACATATAAATGATTACAGTAAAGTTATATCTAGTGACTCACAGGTGACGTCTCTGAAGAGTTGTTCTCTTTCTCTTCTTCTTTTCCATCTGTCCCAGACGCCATGACGACTACTCCCGATTCTTCACTGTAAAATTTAAAAAAACATTTTTTCTTAAGACTCCTCAATTTAGCAGTGCTTCTGCTTCTGTACCAATTCCTATCTCTATACAAACTCCCCATCTATAGCACCTCATATGGTAGCCATGTAATATGCACCCTGTAGCCACATAGTAGCCCCCTATAGCCAGGTAGTAGCCCCCTGTAGCCAGGTAGTAGCCCCCCTGTAGCCATTTGATGCCCCCCTGTAGCCAAGAAGCCCCCCTGTAGCCAGAGATGCCCCTCTGTAGCCAGTGATTTCCCCTCTGTAGCCAGGTGATGCTCCCCCTGTAGCCAGTAATGCCCCTCTGTAGCCAGTGATGCTCCCCTGTAGCCAGTACATGCCCCCCTGTAGCCAGTAAAGCCCCCCTGTAGCCGTGTGGAATGTCCCCCCTTGTAGCCAGTGATGCCCCCGTAGCCAGTGATGCCCCCCTTGTAGCCAGTGATGCCCCCCCGTAGCCAGTGATGCCCCCTTATAGCCAGTGATGCCCCCCTTGTAGCCAGTGATGCCAGCAGCCAGTGATGCCCCCAGCAGCCAGTGATGCCCCCCTGTAGCCAGTGATGCCCCCCCGGTCCCGCCAGGGGTTTTTTGATGCCCCCCCCGTAGCTATGATGCCCCCCTTGTAGCCTATGATGCCCCCCCTTTAGCCAGTGATGCCCCCTTTTAGCCAGTAATACCCCCTTGTAGCCATGATGCACCCCTTGTAGCCAGTGATGCCCCCCCTTGTAGCCAGTGATGCCCCCCTTGTAGCCAGTGATGCCCCTGTAGCCAGTTATTCCCCTTGTAGCCAGTGATGCCCCCCTTGTAGCCAATGATGCCCCCCCCTGTAGCCAATGATGCCCCGCTTGTGGCCAGTGATGCCCCCCTTGTAGCCAGTGATGCCCCCCTTTTAACCAGTGATGCCCCCTTTTACCATGATTCCCCCCTTGAAGGGCCCGTGATGCCCCCCCTTTAGCCAGTAGATGTCCCCCCTTAGCCATAGTATGCCCCCCGTAGCCAGTAGATGCCCCCCCTGTAGCCAGTGATGCCCCCCTTGTAGCCAATGATGCCCCCTTGTAGCCAATGATGCCCCCCCGTAGCCAGTGATGCCCCCCCCGTACCAGTGATGCCCCCCCCCCCCCCCCGGTAGCCAGTGATGCCCCCCCCCCGTAGTCAGTGATGCCCCCCCGTAGCCAGTGATTTCCCCCCTTGTAATAGCCCCCTTTTAGCCAGTATCCCCCTGTAGCCAGTAAAAAACCCCTTGTAGCCAGTGATGCCCCTGTACCAGTTGCCCCCTTGTAACCAGTGAAGCCCCCTTGAGCGAGTTCCGACCCCCCTTGTAGCCCGTGATGCCCCCCTGTAGCCAGTGATGCCCCTTGTAGCCAGTGATGCCCTCTGTAGCCAGTAGATTCCCCCTGTAGCCAGTGATGCCCCCTTGTAGCCCAAAGATGCCCCCCCCTGTAGCCCATAGATGCCCCCCCTTGTTAGCCAGTGATGCCCCGCTTGTAGCCACGATGCCCCCCTTGTAACCAGTGATTCCCCTTGTAACCATGATGCCCCCCTGTACCAGTGATGTCCCCCCTTGAAGCCAGTGAAACCCCCCCTGATAGCCAGTAGAATCCCCCCCTGTAGCATGAGATGCCCCCCCTGTAGCCATAGATGCCCCCCCCTGTAGCCAGTGATGCCCCCTCCCCCTGTAGCCATGATGCCCCCCCCGTAGCCAGTGATGCCCCCCCTGTACCAGTATGCCCCCCCTGTGCAGTGATGCCCTCCTGTAGCCAGTGATGCCCCCCCTTGTAACTAATTATAAAATAACAAAAAAGTACTCACCTGAGTCCCCGCGTCCCGGTCCGGAGCTGCTGAGCGATGGGAGCAGTGTGATGTCATCAAGCTGCTTACCCTATCACGCAGCTCCCAGGGATCTCCTCGGCGGCAGAGCTGCCAGCGGCGAGCGACGAGGGCCCGCGGTCTATACCACCCCACGGACCGAGGCCGGACCTGAAGAGAACCGACATCTTCTCCCCCCACAGAGATACGCACAGGGAACGATCGCCACTTACCCGAGTGCTGCGGCGCTGCCTGGCTGCGGCGCGATCCTGCGCGGCGGACTCCCGGCGGACGACAGTTGCCTGAGCGAGGGAAGCGGGGAGACGCGGTCACATCCTGTGTCTCCTGCGTGACAGACTACACGATCGCCGGAGCCGACAGCCGCCCACAGGAGGTCTGGGAGACGTCCCTGTGCGCTGCATCTCCCGGCGCACAATCCCCACCGCTTAGAACGGAAACCGCGGAGGGGCCAGATGAAGTAGCCGACAATACAGCAGCCTCATCCCTCAGCAGCGGAGAGAACGGGAGACGCAGATCCGGCGCATCATCTCAGCCGCAGCTGCGCCGCGGAGACCCAAGAACCGCAAGTACTACATCCCACCCTTAAACACAGGGGGTGAGATCGTTCCTGGGGTGGGCAATACAGATTGACCCAGGCACAGTAATCCGCCATCTGAGAGACCCACTAACTCTCTACATACAAATTGGCGGGAACGTCCGCCATTTTCCCCCAGCGACAGCGGCCGTTACAGAACCACAGGCGGGAAGGGCAGCTATCTTGGCTACCCCCTCTGAGCCTACCCCCCTTAGCCTGAGCTGCACAGCTCGTCTCCACAACTCACTTAACCCTTCGGGCGCCACAACCGATACCTGGGCATAATCCCACTGTACATCTGGCACAAGCTGCCCACTCACGAGAGAACACTGCCACCTGAAGGAAACTAGGGCCAACTAAGTGCCTCACAGATCTCCACCACGGAGACATCTTCTCACACTGTACCACGCTCTGCTCCACCAACAAACTAATCTGACAACAGAGTCTCTTCTCCCCACTCATAGTGAGCTACCCGATAACAACCACCAGACAGTGGATTTAAAACAATCTTCAATTCTAACAACATAAGCTCCATCTGCCCCATTGTCATCAAGGGCTCGCCAGACAATAACTCAACCGAGTTCAATCAATACTGTCATTCGTTATCATCTTGATTCTCCTCCTACCCATCTTCGCCTATAGCTACCTGGGCCACAGCTAATCTAGGTTGGCTTACCTATCTGAGCGTATACAGAAACCCTACAGGCTTGGCAGAGGGGGCTTGGTGCCGCACTCATTATTTCTAATAACAAACCTCAGACCAGTGGAAATCTCAGCTTAGTGCTCTGCTGACACCTAGTGGACATTTACAACACCACAGTCTCTCTGCTGTTGCATTTGCGTTTCAAAGTTCCTGTAAGGCCTCGTTCACACGGCTTATTTCGCCGCGTATTTGCCGACGGATTGACGATCGTCAATCCGTCGGCAAATCCGTCCGAAATAAGTCACAGCCTATTTTCTATTGATTTCAATAGAAAATACGGCTCGTCGTTCACACGACGCGTAGTTCCGTTCCCGGATTGCCGCCGCGGATTGACGACGGCAATCCGGACGGAAAAACAATTCACATGTCAATTATTTCCGGACGGATTCACCACCTACAATGATTGTCGAGGGTGAATCCGTCGGGAAATCAGTTACAATACGATGCCACACTTAGTGGCACTTATTTGTAACTGATTTCAGAACGTATTTACATCGGAAATCCGTTGTAAATACGTTCTGAAATAAGCCGTGTGAACGAGGCCTAAGTGTATAGACACGTTCTAATAGAGAACCGCTAGCATCACTATAACGCAGTAAGTTCTTTATCTCGGGTAAACCGCAGACTGCTTCTGCTCTTGTCAAGCGTGTAACCAAACAATCTCTACCAAGAATGGCGCATTGTCGCTAAAGATCTCTCCCAGTTAACACTGAAGCAGTAAACTCCTATACGAACTGCAATGTGATCCCTGATCCTCCTAAGGGTCATCCATCCACGATCGACATCTATTCTCTCCTTTATTCATCTCGGTGGCTATGAGAAAATTTCTCACCCCCAATACCCCCACTGACCAGAAAAGGCGGCAACCGCAGAATAGTCCCTCCTCTCAGTGTACACCGACTTCCAATATCAATCTGCGCTCCAAAACCAAGGGACTTTCAGTCCAACGGAAGGGGGATCCCGTTTCTCCACAGACGCCAACCATGGCAAATCAGCAAGAAGAGGTCACACCAACGGATCAATGGCCGTCGCCCTCTAGCCCAGTAGGGCCCTCCACCCTAGTACACCAACAAGCAGCCTCTATAGCGCAGGCGGTCTTCAACTTACTAATGCCTCTCATTGATAAAAGACTGGACTTATTCCAAGCTTCTGTAAACTCGGCATTGGCTCAAATAACTAACAATTCTCAAAGAATAAGCGAACTCGAGACAAGGACAGCAGCCTGTGAATCAGACCAACTACAGCTTCAACAAGACTCTACCCACCATGAGCACCAATTACGCTCGTTACAGGAGAAAATAGACGAATTAGAAAATAGGAGCCGTAGAAGCAACCTCCGTTTCATTGGAATCCCTGAAGTCTTCAAAGGGGAGGGCCTGGAGCAATTCGTTACTCAGGACATTCTGACGGCCCTGGTTCTCACGCTGTCCCATGTTCTGCTGATCACTGAGAGAGTACACCGCCTGGGAACTATATCCACGGGCAATGATCCACGCCCCCGCCCAACCATCGCCAAATTCTTACATTTTGTGGTGAAGGAGCAAATTTTACGGGCATACCGCCAAAAGCAATCACTTGAGGTCAGAGGACACAAGATCCTCATATTTCAGGACATCTCCGCAACGGTCACAGCAAAAAGGAGATTGTTCTCACCGATCTGCAAACACCTCCTGGAAAACCAGATTAGGTTCCAACTGCTGTATCCGGCCAAGTTAAAGGTGACGGTGGATGGCCGAACAACATATTTTACTGACCCGGCCCAGGCGGAGGCACGCTTTCACTGGGAAAAACAAGCACAGGATGGATTACTGAACATGCTCATAAAGTCTGCATGAATCGTTATAACTGCACTTATATTTTGTAACTGCTTCGGTGTTACACTGTTTACAAAGTTAGATTTTTAACCATTTCTTTCAGGTTATGAGAATTGGACAACTGTTACTGTATTTTTCACTCCCCTCCCTTTTGTTTCAGTGTGTCTCCCTCCCCCTTGTCCTGGGGACGCGTGGTCCGCCTCACCTCACTCCATCACCAAAGTGGCCTGCTCGCCAGGGCTGTGGAGTCGGAGTCGTGGAGTCTGAATCGGTGGCTATTTTGCAGGAGTCGAAGGGTTTGGGAAATTGAGGAGTCTGAGTCTGAGTCGGGGCTTCGGCTTGCCGACTCCACTGCCCTGCTGCTCGCTGGGACAGGCTGCCTGGATCCTTGAGGAAAACTCCATTCTGCAGCAGAATACCGAGAAGCGGGGTAGGATGACTGATTCACACAACACAGACACCACCAACGCCACTACGATTGCCCCTTCAGACACAATACATTTAGTCACTTGGAATGTCGCGGGCCTAAATGACCCCATAAAACGTAAAAGAGTGTCCACACACTTGAAAAGACTCCACCCAAACATCACGTTTTTACAGGAGACTCATTGGCGGGAGGGAGAGGGAAATACCTTACGAGCCCCTTGGATAGCACAGTGCATCACAGCAAACAACACCACCAAATGAGAGGAGTCGCTATTATCTTTAGCACCTCCCTAAAATACCAGATACTTGAAGAAAGTGCCGACCCTGACGGCAGGTTTTTGTATCTAGCGGTTCAAATCAACTCCACTAGATACAAACTTTTGAATATATACGCACCAAATACCGCCAACTCGGGATTCTTCTCTAAACTTCTTCAATTCCTGGTGACTAGGGACTCTACCAATCTCATCATGGGCGGAGATTTCAATGCCATGCTCTCCCCGGGCCTGGACAGGTCGTCGTCCTCCATTCATGACACCCGCACATCCCAAACTATCCTTCACCTTATGTAACACCTGAATATGTGTGACCATTGGAGGAGTCAACACACCTCAGAGAACGACTTTACTGATCTTTCCTCAGTCCACCGTACCAGCTCGCGCATAGACTATTTCCTCATTTCTGATTAATTGATGTCCCAGACGAAAACATCAGAAATCGAGGAAATTATAATATCTGACCACGCACCGGTTTGCCTGCGCCTTGCGTTAGCATTCCCAGAGTCAATAAGTAGAACATGGAGATTTCCTTCTTACCTAGCTCAGTCTAACGACTTCCGCACATATCTCACAACACACTGGGGCAATTTCCTAGACGACCACAGCACATCCCAAGTAAGTACACCCATGCTGTGGCAAACCTCAAAAGCAGTCATGAGGGGGCACATTATTGCCTATGTCGCGTTGCAGCGCAAGCGCCACATACTAACATACACCACACTTCATCGGGACCAGCTGGTCACCCCCCCCCCAACAATTTTTGGCCTCTCTGGATGAGGCACACCGCCAGACTTACTTGGAGGCTAAGAGGCTCCTGGACGCCCACACCCTAGCTCATGCCAAATGGCAGTCAGAACTCACGAGGAACCACTTTTTTAGATGGGGAGGAAGGTCGGGAAAACTATTGGCCCTCTAGACTAAACCCCACGCCAACAAAAAATTCATACTCAAGATTCGACACCCCACCACAGGCCAAATATTGACAAAAAACAGAGACATACTGGAAGCCTTTGCCCACTTCTATGAGGACTTGTATAAGGAACGCCCATATAATTCCCCAGCAACATGGGATCTCTTAGGCGCGGTACAACTCCCCGGGTTAACACTTGACCAGCAAGAACAATTAGCAGCACCCATTTCCACCCAAGAGGTGGAAAGAGCTATTTCCAATCAAATAAGTAATGTCGCCGGGTCCGGATGGATTCTCCGGGGAGTATTACAAACTTCTTAAGACTAACACCGTCCCAACTCTAACATTGCTCTTTAATAATATCTATCAAGACCATGTCGCTGTCACGAACTTTCAGGAGGCACGGACAATAGTGCTGCCCAAACAAGAAGGGAGGGACGCAGAGGAGATAAGTTCATATCACCCCATCTCGTTATTAAATACAGATTACAAAATCTTAGCTTCCATCTTGGCAACGAGAATTCAGGCTCATTTACCAACACTGCTAACACCAGCCCAACTAGGCTTTGTCAGAGGTCGTCACTCCACTAAGGGCATCAGGACCGCTGTAGCGGCCTCGGTGGCAGCACTTGTCAATAAACATCCCACCACAATGCTTCTCGGCTTAGATGCCGAGAAAGCATTTGATTCGGTTTCCTGGAAATTCCTAAATACCTCCTTAAGGGCCCGAAATTTTGTACACACCTGCTTGTATTTTTTAGAATCTCTCCAGTCCCACACTACCACTTTTCTAACGATAAATGGCACTAACTCAATGCCTATCCCCCTAGCTAGGGATGCAAGGCAGGGATGCCCCCTCTCACCCCTACTCTTCGACCTTGCTCTAGATCCCTTCTTGAGATACCTTCAGGGGTGGAATGGGTTTCGAGGCATTGACATAGGCGGCACGAAAATCAAGATCTCGGCCTTTGCCGATGACCTATTATTGTTCATTTCCAGGCCGCAACTCTGTCTACAAAATCTTTTGAAAAGAAATTTGAAATTAGGGAGGTTTTTTGGGTTTTAAGATCAACCTAGACAAATCGGAAGCTCTATTACTGTCAGGTCCCTGGCGCCCACTCTGGACTAACAACTACCCACTACGCTGGCAACCCCACTCCATAACTTACTTAGGAGTTCAAATCACTAGGGACCCTGCTAAACTTTATACGATGAACCTCAACAATTTCATGACGATCCTCAATGACAGCCTGAATAACTGGTCGGGCTTTACGCTCTCTTTCATTGTAAGGGCCAATCTCATCAAATTAATCCTTTTTCCCAAATTATTATACTTATTCCGAACCCTCCCCCTGTCTCTCCGGCAGAGGGATGAGAGACTTATCAATAGGCTGTTCAGAAACTTAATTTGGCAAGGCAAAACAGCAAGGATCCCCCTCAACATCCTCCAACAGCAAAAATCCAAAGGAGGCATCAACTTTCCCAAATATTAAATTATATAACATATCGGCTAACCTATGCATCATAAGGGACTGGTTTACAGGAGAACAGACGTACTCCCCCGTAACACTTGAAGCGAGCTTTTGCCCGGATATCCTCCTGACCAACCTCCTACACCTCCCATTCACTGAACTTCCGTTGGATGTGCGACTCAATCCCTTACTTTTAACGCCCTGGAAATCTTGGCGACTAACGCGGCACAAATTTTCTCTGACAGAAGACACTTCCCTGGGTTTATCCTTCTTGGGTAACCCCACCTTCCAGGCAGGCAGACTCCACCCCATCTTTAGACAGTGGTACTCTAGGGACCTCAGAACGGTGGGCGACTTGGTTGATTATCAAAGGAAAAAGCCCCTTACGTTTAACCAAGCCTGCACTAAATTCAGCTTTGTTGTGACCAATGTCTTTCACTATTTGCAGCTTCAGAGCTACACTGTCAGGGTGATTAGGTGATTTGGTGATCTCGATTGGAATGATGCCATCTTGGTGAGGATGACCGGAGCGCTGGGAACCCGGGGCCATATCTCAAGCTTTTATGGCTTCCTTAACTCACCACTCTTGTTCGAGACCGGGGGGGGGCCGGGCTGGTGCGGTGGACGGAGGATATCCCCCATATAACTGTGGATGGCATGCTGGAGGCAATGCTGAAAGCATCCAAACACATTGCCAGTGTCTCCTATTGGGAGATGGCCCTAAAGATACTACACCGGGGCTACCTATCTCCCAGTCGTAATTATCTTATGGGGGGCTGTGCGTCGCCGTCCTGCTCCAGGTGCGGGGAGAGTGCGGCAAATCTCTACCATTGCTTCTGGTCTTGCCCGATTAGCCAAACCTTCTGGAATCGGATTCACCAATTCGTAACCACGCATACTGGCTTCCCCGCTCCCCTGACCCCAGAGTGGGCCCTCTTTGGCATATTACGTGACACAGGGCGGAGAATCCCGCGCCACACTAGACACTTAATCTTCTGCATATCGGCAGCGGCACGGAAAACCATCCTCCAAACCTGGATGGGTCCCACTACTCACTCATTGCGCATCTTTCTAGAAAAACTGACATACCTATTGCGGATGGACTGGGTGGAAGCCTCCCTCCAAAAGGAAGACAGAGTGGAGAATTTCTTCTTAACATGGCAGCCCATAATTGACATACTCCCAAATCATGTACGAACACGCATCAGATCGTGTTTTAGTTCTACTACTTGGTACCTTGAACAAGCAGATGGTGGCGCCCATGCGAACCATTCATAAGTCTTTCCACTCCACACATGAACTTGAAACCCCCACACGAGGTGGTGGCGGCTCCACGCGTTCCCCTATTTTTTTTTTTTGTCTCCCCCTCCCTCTCCCTACTTATTGTATCTGTCTGTTTGTTAAGTGTTTGTTAAAGTTGTTGTTGGCAAATACCTCACCCTTCCGGCTCCAGCCATACAAGTCCATAGCTCGGGTTCGCGCCCAGGACTTTCAGGTCAATGTCCTCGGAATTTGAGTATCGGACGATCTACCCGCGTTAGAAACCTCCTTGTCCTTACTTGGATCAGTTACCTGAGGACCTCCTCCATCATCCCTGATGGAGGAACGCTACAAATGTTCACAACTGGACTTTGCTTTTCTCTATTAACTTGTATGGACCATGCAGTATTACTAGGATTGAATTATTTGAATCACCCTGCTCCCCACCCCCACTTCCCACCCTCTCCTTTCCCCACCCCCTTCGACCATTCTCTTTCCCTCCTCCCCACTCCCTGTTGAGATTATTTGTTGAGAAAATTGAAAATGTTAATAAATACATTTTTGAAAAAAAATAAAAATACCATCCAGATGGCACCGTAACTTTAAAAATCCCTTCCAATCCAATTTATGAGGAAGCTCTATGTTGTATTGTGTCATTTGAGCAAGAAATCCCAGAAGTGGCAGTTGTGTGGACTAGTGAGGAGGGATCTTGTTTGCAGAGCGTCCCGACTGTCCTATGGGCAAAATCCAAAACAGACATAGGATGTCTGCCTGTGCCCCCTGTTACAGTTACAGTGAAATCAGGGTGTCAGTTACCTCAACTTAAGCAGTATCCTTTGAATGCACAGCAAGAAGCAGCTTCATGCAGCCTATGTATGAATGCACAAAGCAGACACCGTTCTGCCTGACCACAGAGGCAAAGGAGTCCTTTGCTCTGTTGGGGCAGGCTATTCTGCAGGCACCAGCTCTTGCAGTCCCTGATTGTGACGAGCGGTTTTTCCTCTTTGTGGCAGAGGTGCAAGGACACACCACGGCTGTACTCAGCCAGAAGAGGAATCACAAACATCGTCCTTTGGGATATTAATCAGCACAGCTAGACCTGGTAGCAAAGGCTGCCCCCACCTGTGTCAGAGCAGTAGCAGCGGTTTCACTAATGCTGCAAAAAGCAACGGA
Source organism: Phyllomedusa bahiana (assembly GCA_025379985.1). NCBI lineage: Eukaryota > Metazoa > Chordata > Amphibia > Anura > Hylidae > Phyllomedusa > Phyllomedusa bahiana. The sequence goes on from JAODAL010003315.1 coordinate 16,647, forward strand.
AATAGCCTTAGACTACCCACTTACCATCATTACCACTCATGACATTACCTCAGTATTAAATCAGGTCCAGATGAAACATCTCTCTGCAGCACGGCAGGTCAAGCTACAGTGCACACTTCTGATGCCTCTACAAATTACATTCCAAAAGGCTACTGCTCTGAATCTTGCAGAACTCCTTTTATTCTTGGATTTAGAAGGGGGGAGGGGGGAGGAAGGGGAACTCCGTGACAAAATATTTGATCATGACTGTACAAAACTCATTGAAACAGAATGTGCCCCATTCCCGAACGTACATACTGCTCCATTGCAGAATCCTGACTTTGAATTTTTTTGTGGATACTAACTTATTGTATCTATATCTGATAGAGGTGGTAGCAGGCCCAGGCATCCGGGGTCTGGAGCCATAACAATTGGGTTTCACTCAGCAACTAGAGGATCTCCAAAAGGAAGAACCTATCACTATGGAAGATGTGGTACACAACACTAAAGTCTTTTAGTAAGCTATTCTACGTCTATCCTACTCCCACCTATTAACTCTCTCTCTGTTTCTCCTGGCTGCTGGGGACATAACCCCAAACCCATTGCCCCCTCAGCACATTCCCACTACTGTATCTCCTATTCCTAACAGATCTGTCTCAAAAATCTCTTTTAAGCCCTCAAACTTAAAACCTATTCCCTTGTGCCCTCCTTCTCCTATTTCTCTCTCTGGAACACACGTTCTGTATGCAAAAAACTCTCCTACACACATGACCTCTTTATATCACGTAACTTATCCTTCCTTGGTCTGACGAAAACCTGGCTGACGCCCTCTGACACAGTCTCTCCTGCCGCGCTCTCGTTTGGTGGCCTCCACTTTACCCATGCTCCGCGCCCTAGCACCGCTACCTTCCCTCAATCTCCCCTCCTTTGAGGTGCACTCTGTCCGCATCTACTCCTCCTCCAATCTCCAAGTGGCTGTTGTCTACCGCCAGGCCCTGCCACCGCCTTCCTTGACCACTTCGCCTCCTGGCTTCTCCACTTTCCACCGACATCCCCACTATCATAATGGGAGAATTTAACCTCCCCATCAACACACCCCACTCTGCTGCCAGCAAGTTCCTCTCACTCTCATCTTCCTTTGGTCTCTCCCAGTGGACCTCTGGAACCACTCACAAAGATGGACACACACTGGACCTCGTCTTCACCCACCTCTTTTCCTGACTTCAACTCTAAACACCCTATATCTGACCACAACCTGCTTACCTTCACCACAATCTCCTCCCCACCTGCTCCTCCTGTCTCACATCTAGTACACCCCCACAGGAACCTATAAAAACTTAAAGGGGATGTATCGCTTGAAGCTTGATCCTCTCATTTACTGAAATTCAGGGGCATTTCTTCCCCTCCCAGCTAGGCGTTTCTTAACTGAAATGGGATGACATTGTCCCCCCTTCACTGTTCATGCTGGCTCCAGTGTGTGCCCCCCTCTCCACATGTCACTGTCCTCTTACTATGGAGTCTTATTTTTTGTAAGAGCTGTTTACATACCACAGGCCTGCATTCAGTCTAAGCAGTCTTCCATGAACTCAGCACTGATCTCTCTCTGGACGGTTGCTACAGTTGAATACAGCACAGATCCGTCTCCCTTCATGTTTACATAAGGCACCAACACGCAGGAGCATTAAGGAACTGTGGCACAATAATGCTGTTTTCTGATTATAGAGACAGCTGCAGTGTCAATGAGGAGCACTTAGCTGTATAGAGTGAAAAAAAATTCTGTCCCTTACACGCAGGAGCATTAAGGCACCGGGCACAATTCTCCTGTTTTCTGATTATAGAGACAGCTGCAGTATCAATGAGCAGGCAGCTAACTGTATAGAGTGAAATTGTTCACAGCCCCTAATTCTGAGTGAGAGGCAGGAATGCAAGCTCCGTGAATACAGCCGTCCGGGGCTGAACAGAATGTAAATTATTAGAGCCCTCAGCTAATGAAATGCAAGAAGGAGGGATCCAACTATCGGACCCAGCACTGGAGAAGTTTATTTACAGAAACAGAAGATAAGGAATACTGTGAGAACAAGACAGCTTTGCTAATGACATCCAATTGCAAAGTTGCTTGTTATCACTGTTCCCTTATTCTGAGGGCCATTTAATTAAATGATACAACCCCTTTATCCTGGCACACTCTCTGAATCTCTTGCACCTCTCTCTACCCCGACGCAGCCACTGCTTTCTACAACCACACAATCACTTCCACTCTTGATGCTGTCGCCCCTCTCACACACAACAGAACCCGCAAAACCAACAGACAACCCTGGCACACAGACTTCACTAAACAGCTAAGGCGAGCTTCCAGAATTGCGGAACGCCACTGGAAGAAAACCCGCTCCACCGACGACTTTGCCTCCTACAAACAATAGCTACACACATTTAAGTCTGCACTTGCCTCAGCCAAACAGGATTACTTCACCACTGTCGTATCCTCTCTGTCTCACAACCCCAGACAACTATTCAAAACCTTCAACTCTTCTCCGTCCACCTGTGCCCCCTCCCCCATCTCTCCTTTCAGCAGATGACTTTGCCACCCACTTTCTAAACAAGACCAACCTCATCAGAGAAAGTTTCACCCCACTGTCCCCTTCGCCCACATACATGCCTGCACAGTCCCCACCGCCAGCCCCTCTACCTTCACCTTGCACTTCTCCCCTAACATGCCTCTCCACTGTCACTCATGACAAGCTCTCCTCTCTACTCTCCAAATCCAACCTTGACCCACTGCCATCCCACCTCATCACTGACCTTTGTACTGTTATCATCCCAGCCCTCACCCACCTTTTCAACCTAGCTCTAACCTCTGGTATCTTCCCCTCCTCCTTTAAGCACGCCACCATCACTCCCATCCTAAAGAAACCATGTCTTGACCCTTTCTCTCTGTCCAACTATCGCTCCATCTCACTGCTTCCATTTGCTTCTAAACTCCTCGAACACCACGTTTATCCTCAACTGTCCTCCCATCTCTCTTCCAACTCTCTTCTTGACCCACTGCAATCTGGTTTTCGATCCCATCACTCTACTGAAACCTCCCTAACCAAGATCACCAATGATCTAGTAACCGCTAAAGCCTCACGCCACTACTCTATCCTTCTCCTCTTAGACTTATCCTCTGCCTTTGACATTGTTGACCATTCCCTCCTGCTACAAATCCTCTCCTTCCTCAGCATCACAGAGTTGGTCCTTTCCTGGATCTCCTCATACCTCGTTGATGTAGAGAAAACTGAATTCATCATCTTCCCACTCTATCAGTCCACCTGATATATTACAGTCAACGGCTCCACACTCTCACCGTTCCCACAAGTCCGCTGCCTTGGGATAACCCCTGACTCCGCTTTGTCCTTCAAACCCCACGTCCACACCTTTACCTCCGCCTGATGCCTCCACCTGAAAAATATTTCACAAATCCGCTCATTTCTCAACCCTGATACTAAAAAAATGCTAGTCCATGCCCTCGTCATCTCCCGCCTAGACTACTGCAACATCCTTCTCTGTGGCCTCCCGTCTAGCACTCTTGCTCCCCTTCAATCCATCCTCAACTCTGCCGCCCGTCTTTTCCACCTCTCTCCTCCTCTACCTCTCCCCTCTGTCAATCTCTTCACTGGCTACCCATTGCTCAGCTATTTCACTTCAAGTTACTAACCATGACTTACAAAGCTCTCCATAACCTCTCCCCGCCATACATCTCTGCCTTAATCTTCAGATATTTTCCATCACGCAATCTCCGCTCCTCACAGGACCTTCTTCTCGGCTCTCTTATTATCAGCTCCTCACACAACTGTCTCCAAGATTTCTCGTGCTTCCCCCACACCTCTGGAAACTCACTGCCCCAACACATCAGACTCTCTTTCCACTTTCACCACTTCAAAAGGAACCTAAAAGCCCATCTTTTCAGAAGCCTATAAACTATAGTAACCCCGCTGTCACTACACCCTCCACAAACATGTCTGCCCCCCACCTTCTGTTTCTTTCCCACTTCCTTGTAGATTGTAAGCCCTGGCGGGCAGGGTTCTCTTTCCCTTTGTGCCAGTTGATTGTCACATACTGTCAGCATTGAACTTGTTTAACATATTTTATGTATGTAACTCCCTTGAATGTACAGCGCCCTGGAATCAATAGCACTCTAAAATAAATAATAAATAATAATAATATAAGCCAACCAGCAGCTGCTCTTACCGCTGCGCAGATTTTTTACAAGCTTTTATCATAGAGAATTTTAGCTCTTTTTGTAACAGTGTTTATTTTGTATACAAAGTAACTTCTAAGTTGCATCAATAACAATTTTCATTTTTTCACACCCCCACCCCAAAAAAAATTCAGGTAAAGGAGGTTTTGTTTTATTGTTTTTTTTTTACTTTGAAAAAAATCATAAAGTTAATCTAAAAAGGAGCTGTCTGGTTCAAATAAAAATGAAATAATATGCTACAGGTGCCAAATAAAATAAACAATAAAACCTCTATACTCCTCTCCCCTGCTTCAGTGTTGGGTCTCCATGGTCTTCGGTTTACCTTTGTTCTCTTCTGCACGGGATGTCATCAATGGAACCGCTGACTGGCTGCCACGTGTCTCTGCTCACATCACCATTCAGAGCTGTTTATTTCTGAGCAAGTAAAGGGGTCTTCTCACATAAAGAAAAGTTTTTTTAAAATGCAAAATGGGAAAAAAAAAAACTTTTTTTCAATACAATATTTAAAGTTGCCCCCGGTCAAGAGGAAAAATTTTTTCTTTCTCCCGTGTGCACACAGGTTTTTCTGGTTAACTGTCCTGCTCTCTCTTCCCCATTAGACAAGGAGCAGGGAAATTTCCCCATTAGATTGGGTTTTCCCAAAAAACAAAGTTTTCACTCCTTGAAGCACTCTAGCTTTGTTTACACAGATTAAATCTACTGCACTTTTTAGGAAATTTAGTTAGTTTTCAGAGAAGCAAAAATATCGAACAAATCATCAAAATTTCAAAATAAAAGGCCCGCAAATAGCAAACCTGGGGAAATTTTTAGGAGTCTAAAAACGGGCTCTACCTGGACCCCCTCCAGGCGTACCCTCGTATACGTTTTGCTCAAAAACCCCCTTCTCAAATCTTCAGGGAACCCCCCACATTCAAAAATAGATGGGGATTCCCCTTGGGCCCCCCAGATCAAAAAAGGGGGGCCCTCCTTTTTCTCTTTTGGGCACCCCCCGGATCCTGGGCCTTCACCCGCACACGGGGCGCCCCGGGGGTTTCTATCCCCAAAAGGTCCTCTGCCACGGCCCCCGCCAAATTCCCCCTTTTAAGGGGGGGTGGGGAAACCCCAAAACCGCAAACCCCTTTCCCGTGGGTTTCGGCATCTCCAAAGACCAGCGCACGTCAAAACGGGGAAAGAATACCAAGATCCCACTGGCAAAAAATGGGGGGGGCCCTCTACCCTGAAAGCCTTCCTGGGGAACCCGTTTAGTTTTCATTCTCTCGAAAAGTTTATCCCTCTTTTTTGATGGACATTCATCACCCGGGGACCGGGGGTTACTTTTAGGGCCTCATGATCATCCTTAAAATCTCTTAAATAACCGTTTTGCACATTTGAATATTTGCTTAAATATCATTTTGGGCATACTAGTTAGGCCAAAAAAATTTTCCCTTTCCCACCCCGCTATTGATATTAGGGTTTTTTGGGAAACCCCGGATACTTTTTATTGTTTTTTTTTCATTATCTAAAAGGAAGCCTTCCTTTCTGTACGCCAAACAGTGTACCCCTAATACTTACCTCCCCCCTTTTTTTTGTGTGTGTGTTTTGTATTGTTTTCCCTTACTTCCTCTCCCACTTCCCCTTCCTCCTTCCCTAACACTGCTGGCCTCTTTTGTTGTCATTTTCCTGTTGAGCTATAATTATGCCTAGTGTTTTTGCTTCGCACTGTTCATGCCGGTCATGCGAAGCATTCATGATTACCCCCCCGGCGTTAATAGCCATGCTGCTTATTTGGCTTACTGCAGCTACTAGTCTGCCATGTTTCTTTTTGTGGCCTGACTTTTGTAGGCCTTTCTTGTTTTGCGAGTTGTCTGTTATTTCCTCCCCCCTACCCCTTGGCCGGCCGCTGCTAGTTCCTACGTCAGCTCCCTTACTGTCTAACGAGCTTTTCAGACACAGCTCTCTATCCCTTCCTTATGTCCACTATTAGAGTTACATCCCTTAACGTAAAGGGATTTAATGTGCCTGAGAAGCGGTCGCAGATCCTTTATTATCTACATAAACAAAGATCCCATATTGTGTGTGTTCAAGAGACGCATCTCTTGTAAGAACACGCTAAGGTTGTCCAAAATAGGTACTTCCCTGCCTGGTACCATAGCATTAACAGCTCTCAAAAGACGAAGGGCGTTGCCATTTTTATTCACAAGTCCCTCCCTGCCCAGATCCTAGACGTCTTTACTGATTCAGATGCCAGGGCCGTGTTTGTGAAGTGCAGCATACAGGGGCACATTTATACAATCGCTAATCTTCATGTGCCTAATGTTAATCAGCTCTCCTTCCTATCCGGGGTGCTAGAGGACCTCACTTGCTTTGCACAGGGTCAAATTATTTTATGTTGTGATCTAAACTTAACTCTCTGCCCCACGCTCGACTCTTCTTCGGGTCGCGCTGCTGTTCCCTATCATGTGCTCGGCAAAGTTAAACGTTTGCTACATAGCATGCAACTCTCCGATGTGTGCCGCCTCCTGCACCCTGGAGAGAGGGATTATACCTTCTTTTCCCACCCACATCAATCCTACGGGCACATTGACTATGTTTTACTTCAACACTCCGTACTCTCACTCACGATAGATTGATAGGTTCCATCCTCCACTCCAATCACGCGCCGGTGCACTGTGATCTTGCCCTCCCGCACTTTCAGCATCCCCCATTCACCTGGAGATTAAATGAATCTCTGCTGCAGGATGCTCTATGCCTATTGGACCTGCAGTCCAATATAAAAGACTTTCAAAACATTCACTCCAATGGCCCAACTTCTCCTCAGGTCAGGTAGGAGGCGATGAAGTGAGTACTCCGTGGTATACTCATCAAGCATGGTGCGAGACTAAAACGAGAGTCTGCGACCAAACTTCAGTCTCTCTTGACTAAACTCAATCTGGTTGAAACTTCTCATAAGGATACTGGCGTGGAGTCGGATCTTAGAGAAATGACACAGCTTCGTCATGAGATACTTTCGCTCATGGAGCGTAAACATAACCGATATCGTCAAATTCTTGCTACGAGGTCATATGTCTGGAGTAATAAGCCAGGAAAGTATTTGGCCAGAGCTCTTAGGGAGCAGAGATCTTCCCTATTTGTCCCTCAGATAAAGAAATCAGATGGACAATTAGCATTTCTCACAGATGATATACTCGAGGCTTTTCGGGGTTATTATTCTAACTTATATAATCTCCCTACACCAACTTCACGCTCTCATTCTACACTACATTGTCAGGACTTGGAGTATTACCTCCAGAAAACCTCCCTCCCCACTCTATCTCCAGAGCTATTAGCCTCCCTAGAAGAACCTTTCACTCAGGCGGAACTTGTTGCAGCCATTACACTTCCCTTCCGACGGGTAAAAGCCCAGGACCAGATGGCTACACAGTCAAATTCTACAAGGTCTTGTGTGATGACCTGTGGGCCCCACTTCTACAGGTTTTTAATTCGGTCTCTAACTCTTCCCCTTTTGATCCGGCCTTTCTCAAAGATCATATTACAATAATCCCCAAAGACGGTAAGGACCCGGCTGTGTGCCAGAGCTATAGGCCAATCTCACTCATCAATAGAGACACTAAATTATTTGCGAAATTGATCGCTTTAAGACTGACCCCACTTCTAGGTGACATTATACACCTAGATCAGGTGGGCTTTATTCCCTCGAGGGAGGCGAGGGATAACACCCTGAAAACATTTACATTACTCAATTATATTAAGCGTAGTGGTGCCCCTTGTATGCTGCTCTCGCTTGACGCAGAGAAGGCCTTTGATCGTGTGGACTGGACCTTCCTTTCAGGAGTCTTAACCTCCCTTGGCTTAGGCCCTATTTTAGTTGCGAAGATATTCGCACTATATAATTCTCCACAGGCTCATGTTAGAGTCAACGGCTCCCTTTCTGCTCCCTTCGTCATTGGCAATAGTACCAGACAGGGATGTCCGCTTTCTCCGCTTCTGTATTCATTGGTGATGGAACATCTACTACAGGCCATTCGGGCGGATGTCTCTATTCACGGAATTTGCTGTGAAGTGCTCTGCTTTTGCGGACGACCTGCCTTTATGTCTCCAATCCCCTAATTTCTCTACCCGCTATCCTGAAAGTACTACAGGATATTGGTTCCCTCAGTAACCACAAGGTAAATATGTCCAAAAGTGTGGCATTGAACCTTACCCTTAAGACAGAGATGGTGAATCAGATTAGGCAACACTACTCCTTCTCTTGGGCCATCAACTCTGTCAAATACCTTGGTGTCCACCTCCCTTCGAATTTGACTAAAACCTTTGACCTAAACTTTTCCCCCTTGCTGCGACTTGTCCAGGGAGACCTCTCTAAATGGGATAAGAGGGACTTATCCTGGTTGGGTCGCATCAATGTTCTGAAAATGAACATCCTGCCCCGTCTCCTTTACCTTTTCCAAGCGGTTCCAGTCCTTATTCCCAAACCCTTTTTTCAATCCTTACATAAAGCCATTACGCAATTTGTATGGGCTGGAAAGAGACCTAGAGTTGCAAAAACAACGTTAACTAGGCCTAATGTGGATGGGGGTTTAGCTCTCCCAAACTTTCAGGCATATTACCTAGCTGCCTCGGCTGTTAGAATTTTTGATTTCTTCCATCATGCTCAGTCCAAGCTCTGGGTTCAGCTAAAGTCCGCAATGTATGGAGGTCCTACTGCAGCCACGCCCTGGCTAACCCCAGAGTGGCTACCCAAAAAGTCCCTAAACTCAATTCCCCTGATTATGCAGACCGTGGTGAGCACTCACAGATCATATCCTTCTTCAATGCACATATTCAAAGCTGAAGTGGCTTTGAGACGCCTGTATGTTAGATACCCCCATAAATGACAATCTAAGAAACTACACCCCTTTAAGTATTTAAAACAGCAATTAGAAAGTTTGTTAACCCATTAGGTATGTCACAGAAATTAAAGCAAAGTGGAGGTGAAATTTCACTTTTTTTTCCAGATTGTATCCATTATTCACTAGATAGAACACGGTAGATGTGACCAGGGAAATTCAACTCAAAATTGATACCCAGATTCTGCTGTTTTCAGAGATATCCCATATGTGGCCCTAGTGCGCTATTTGGCTCAACGACAAGTCCCAGAGTAGGAGGAGCACCTACCGGACTCTGGGGTCTCATTTTAATTACGATTTTATTTAGGCGCCAATTCAGGTTTGCGGACATCCTAAGGAGCAAAAACTTAATAAACACCCCTGAAAAGACCCCATATTGGAAACTACACCTCTTAAGGAATATATCCAGGGGTGTAGTGAGTATATCAACCCCACAGGTGTTTTTACTAATTTTTTTAGCGTTAGGCTGTGAAAATGAAAAAAAAATTTTTTCCCAGCAATCTGCAATTTTAGCTGAAGATGTTTCATTTTTACAAGGACTCCTAGGAAAAAGCCCCCCAAAGTTTGTTACGCAATTTCTTCCAAGTTTGGCAATACCCTACATGTGGGTGTAATCTGTTGTTCGGGCGCATGGCAGGGGGTACAACGGAGGGAGCGCTATTTGGCTTTTGGAACACAGATTATAGTAGGTGCCATCTTGCATTTGCAAAGCCCCCAAAGTAGCAGAACAGGTGAAACCCTTCAACATTTGTATAGTAAACATTGCCTTCAATATCTTGCAATATTCTTAAAATGTATGCCTCTTTTCCGGGGTTCCTCTCTGTATTCCCCTCCTACATTATCTTCAACAATATGCAACACAGAGGCACTATAGATAGTTAATGTGAAGCAGCTCTGTTGTGAGTCCATACAGCCGTACCTGGGGGCTCACCGAGGAGTGGATTACATCAAAAGAATGGACTTTATACGTTAAGTACTGTACAGTTTTATATTATCTTTTGCACTACAGCAATTTTGGATGTAAAGATTTTACATTATATAGTTCATAATAAGTGGGGTTTTCTATTTCACTTTGTTGTTTTTTTTTTTATTTTTTTTTTTTTTACATATCTATAGTGCCTCTGTGTTGCATATTGTTGCATATTGTTGAAGAAACCCTTCAACGCCCATCATGGATCTCATCTAAGTGTGTATTGTGCATTTTGGGCGCACAGGCGTTCCATAGGTTGTTTTTTTTGTTTTTTTTAGCGTTGGGACCACGAAAATGGGGGAAACAATGCAGTTCCGCCATTGTTTTTTGGGCTTCATTTTTACAGCGTTCGCCGTGTGGGATAAATGGCAGGATAACTTTACTATGGGAGTCAGAACAATTACAATTATATAAATTTTATATAGTTTATGTTTTATTACTTTTATCACATAGAAAAGCGGTTCATTAAAAATTGTGCTTTTTCTATGTCGTCATTTTTTTTTATTTTTTTTTAGTCTGACCGATCTTTATTTTTATTTTCTGTTTATGGAGCCGATTATGGGCTTGCTTTTTGCAGGATGAGTTGATGTTTTTATTGGTCCCATTACGGGGTGCATATGATGCTTTTTTTTACTTATTTATTGAGGTTTTTATAAGACGTTTTGAACAGAATACAGCAATCCTGGGAGTGTTTTTTATCAGCAGTCACTGTGTGGTATAAATTACTTGCTTGCTTTACTTAGCAGGTCGATACGATTACAGCGATTCCCAATTTGTATATTTTTTCTGTTTTACTGCTTTTACACAATAAAAACACTTTTACTCAAAAATAAAAACATGCTTTTGCATCGACAGTCTGAGAGCCATAAGTTTTTTATTTTTCTGTGTATGGAGCTATGTAGGGGCCTGTTTTTTGCGGGATGAGATTACGTTTTTATTGGTATCATTTTTTAGGGGGCAAAATTTTTTGATCACGTTTAAATCCATTTTTTGGAAGCCAGAGTGAAGAAATATTGCAATATTAGTGTGTTTTTATTTTTTATTTTAACAGCAATCACAGTGCAGTATATGTGACGAGTTAGTTTTACTCTGTGGGTCGATACGATTATGCCGATATCCTTTATATATTTTATTTATGCACTTTAAAAAAAAAAAAGTGTTTTTATTGTGTAAAACAATATTTATGCATTGATATCTTCTGATAGCCATAACATTTTTTTTATTTTTCCATATACACAGCTGTGTAAGGGCTTTTTTTTGCGGAATGAACTGACGTTTTACTTAGTGCCAGTTTGGCATTTATGTCAGTTTTTGATCGCTTTTTGCAATTGTAACTTTTTTTTTTTTTTACTGCGTTCACCGTGCGGGTTAATTAACATACCAGATTTATAGGGTAGGTCGTTACGCATGCGGCAATACCAAATATGCGTACTTTATTTTTTATCTCTTTTGGGACGATTGTCGTTTTCTAAAGGGGGAAAAGGGCAGTGTACATGTTTTTATTTTATTATTCGTGTTTGTGTCTTACTTTTTTTTCCACGCATTTTTCTACTTTTCCCTATAGGGCAGTGGTTCTCAACCTTTCTAATGCCGTGACCCCGCAATATAGTTCCTCATGTTGCGGTGACAAACCAAAAAATTATTTTGATGGCTACTCAAAAACTTGTAATTTAGTACATGAGGGCGTTCCATTATGTTGTGAGCCTTCTGACTTCTTGCGGTATTCTACATGTCATATTACATATAAAGGGTACCAATCAGAGCCGTTAACATAGATGTAACTTATAAGGGTGGCCTGTGAGTGGTACATGGGGGGTACATATAAATGAGCCTCTGAGCCGGTACCTCTACATGTCACAAATACATATAGGTACCACACAGAGCCGTTACATAGATGTAACCTTCCGGGGGAGCTTATGCTCTGGCACATGAGGGTTACAAATACGACCTTTGTGCCACTCAAAACCCCCCAGGCCCCTTTAAGGGGGGGGGGGTTAAAGTCAATGTGTATATATGTGATGGCTGTGTGTTAGGTACAAGTAAACAGGTTGAATACATATTACTTGTCCCACATACAGACATTACTGATGCATGTGTGTGTGTGTGTTTGGTGTTTCCTAATCTCAAAACAATTGAGGAATCTCGCAAGAGAAAAAGAGTGACTTTTGATCACTTTATTTATATTTTGCCATAGGCAAAACTTAAACTCTATCTTGTTAAACACCTTAAAACGTAACTTTTTCATTATATTTCTAATCTTTAACTCAAGTATACACACTATTTAAAAACCTGATCTCTAACCTATCATTTAACCCTTTTTGCTCCCTGAAAGAAAGGGAAAATCCCTCCATTTCTCTTATCAGTCTGGTGGGAACCCCCACCTAATAACAGGGGAGCCTTTATCTTAGCAAGAGTTACTAGCTTCAGTAAGGGATCCCAAGCAAACTACCTTGGGGGCCAGTCGTCCTAATCATCATAGACACAGAAACAAATAAGGCCCCCTTGTGACACCGTCTGCAGAGGTGACACTTGTAGAAAGAGGTGAGAAGGATTTTCACAATTTAAAACGTCAATTCTGACCTCGCAACAGTTTCGCAGCTAACTGGCTTTATCAAGGCTTATGAGGTCCGATCACATGTGGTCTAAGCATTCCTTTTATATCATGTTAGGTAAACCCTCCCCATTCAGGTGCTCACCATTTAGCCATCGAGACTCCCACATAAAAACCACTCCCCCTTCGCGGCGCACACTCTTAACATGTCCTGACTAAAGCTGCACCACCAACTGCTCCTATGAGCCAACACCCTTCACGTAAATTCGCCATCTCCATAACGGGCTTGCGCCCCATCTTACCGTTATGCCCGTGCCAATGCACTGCACCAAACAAACAATCAGCCCTGACTGTGAATGGCGCTTCCGTCTCTCTTCTCTCAATTATTGCAAATGCGTGCTCCCTTAGAATGAACTAAGCAGACTAGGACGTCACATTACAAAGCAACATGCCATCGTTATCAATTTCCAGTAAGGCCCCCTTCTCTTCAATATCTAATAGGCAATTCATTGGGAAAAATAAACTCCATGACAATAGACCATTGTATATTATTTTCCCCATAAAGCTTTCCCCTTTTTTAAATAGCATATTCTTTCCAATAGGTGCGGCCCCATTAAATACATGTTCCCTGCTTTGTATAGTATTTCCAAGACTATTTTCATAAACTACTTTCTTTCACAGTAAATTCATATTTTTTTTAATAAACTGTAGCTCATGGAGCCTTCCCCCTCCCAACTGACCTACAAGTTCCCCATTGAAGATTCTTCCTACGGCTCACACAGCCTTCAACCCACCATATCCAAGGGAGTGTAAGGGGTTGCGCCGCGGCCCGGGTCCACGGACCGCGGTCGCACCCGGTCCCCCCGGCAGGTTCCGGCGGGGGGGGGGTGCCGCCGCGGTCCCCCGCCGCCCTTTGGCTGCTCCGTCCCTCTCCCACCTGACCGCGCTCCCATTCGGTCCGCGCCCCCCGGGCTGAAGCGCATGCGCGCCCCCTAGCCGCGCGACGCGCTCGTTCATGTAATTTAAAGGACAGTGCGCCGGGTAATTGGCTAATTGCCGGGGGCGCGTCTCTTTTAAGTTTGGTCCCCGTCCTCCCCCGCGGATCTTTTTTTCCCCCGTCCCTTTTGGGGAAGCGTTCCTGAAAGTAAAATTCCCTTCCGTGTACCAGCCCTTGAAAACTTTTTCTCGACTCCAACCTCTGCCGCCTCCCCTGACCTTATCCCGTCCACACCCGAGCCTTTGCCCCCCCGGCCCTGCCCCTATGCCTGCCCCCCGCTACGTTCGGGGAATACTTTTTTACCTCGCGACCTCGGCTCCCCGCCGCAGGCAAGCACTCGGGGGACGACGGTACCTAAGCCGACAACCACCCCGTTTTGGGGGCGGGCCCTCGGGAAAACCGGGGGCTATTTAAATTTCCCGTTCCCGGGGGCTTAGCTATCACGTTTGCGTGGCCCACCCGGATCCAACCCCAAGTCCTTTTTCATAAATCCCCATGGATCCCCCAAGGGCCTCTCCAAGTCACGATTTACGATATTGTTGCCAGCAAACGAAAAAACCCACAACAAGGACACATTGGGGCCATCTCTGCCAGATGCTTCGCCCAGCATCCCCCCAGCCCCCCGCCCCGTCTGTGGCCCATTACTCTGCAGCCCCTTTTGGCCCCCGTGGGCCAAAAAGTTTTCGGCTCCCTCTACCTCCAGCTTTCCCGGGGGATCCCAAGCTCTCCCGGGGTTTCCCTCCACTCTATGCCGGGGAGCTGATGGGGACCATTTTCCTCGGAGAGGTCAAAGGGGCCTTCGTGGGACCTTTTTCCCGGGAACCCTGCTTGGGCAACCCCCCTCGGGGACAGGAACACCCCTGTGATGGGGGCCTAAGATCTTCCCCCAGGAATTCCGCACCGTTTTTGAGGAGCCGGTGCGTGCTTCCTTGCTGATCCCCCCTTTGGGGCCTTCGTCGGGGGCGAGCCCTCTGTGGGTGACTATGCGGTTCAATTCCGTATCCTGGCTTCGTAGCTCGCGTGGAAAAATGCCGCCCCTGCGCCACCTTTAAAAAGGGGTCTTCCAGCAGGTAAAAGACGTTTTGGGGGCAGCAAGAACCTCCCGTCCTCCTGAACGAATTAATCCCCTTTTGCCCCCTCGCATCGTATAGGCACTGAAAGGAGGGGGAAAGCTTCGCCAAGAAAGAGAGGCTGCTTCTTCGTCAGCGTCCGGGAAATCTCTCACCTAGGTCCGTGGGGAGAGGGGCCTAGTGCAGTTTTTTTCCGCTCCACTTTTTGATGATGCCATGGGGGTGAAGACGACGCGGTTCTTCGTTCCGGGAGTTCTGCCTTTTTGGGACTCGGGGTCTCCGGGAAAACTTTATCCAGCTTTTTGGTATCCCGGGGTACCGGTCCCTGTAGTCCCCCGGGAAAAAAACCTTTCTGTTTTCCCTAGTTAGTGGGGACTCCTCACTGACCCATCCTATTAACCCGGGCCCAGTGCTCTCCGGGGGGGGGGGGCTTACATAGGAGAAGACAGGTTCCACGTCCTGTCCCGTGCTTCCCCGGCGATCCTTTTGGGGGTTCCCGGCGAACTCACCCCTACCTGGTTTGGAAGAAGGTGGGCCCTGCGTTGGGGCCGAATCCCAGAACCCTGCTTTGGAGGTAACACGCCCGGTCCCTACCACTTCTCCGCACCCCTTCCGAGTTCTGAGGTCTCCCCGGGAGTACCGGGATTTGGGGGGTTATTCTCCGAAAGGGGGCCCAAACGCTGCCATACATCGCCTTTTACGACTGCCCCTTTTGCCTTTTTCCAGGAACCAGCCCCGCCCCGGGGGGGGGGAAAAAGTCTCCCCGCTTTCCGTACTGAGACTCAGGCCATGTCGCCTACTTCGGAAAAACTTGCAGAAAGGGTTTTCCGTAAGTCCTCCTCCCCCAGCCGGAGCCGGGTTTTTTCTTCGTACAGAAGAAGGAGGGTTTCCCCCTCCGTCCGTGTATAGCCCACCGGGGACTCAATAAAATCACCGTAAAAAACCGCTCCCTCTCCCCCCTGTCGCAGAATTTTTTCGACCCCTAAAGGGGGGCAAAGTTTTTCCAATTTGGGTTTGGAGGGCCAAAAAACCTCATCAAATTCGGGGGGGACGATGGAAGACGCCGTTTAATCCCCCGAATGCATTTTGAATATCTCTAATCCCCTTTGGGTCTGCAACGCTCCACAGTTTTTCAAAATTTTTTAAACGATGTCTTCCGGGATTCCTGTACCCCTTGTTTTATTTATTTGGGATGACACCAAATTTTTCTCCCCCGATTTCAGACGCACCCCCCAATGCGCCAGGTTCGCGACTCTCGCACCCATCGACGTCCCAAGCGGGGAAATTTTGATTCCCAGACCAGCCTACCCCTCCGGGTATATGTCTCACCAAGGGCCTAAGATGGCCCCAGCAAAACTCTCGGCGGTAAAGCAAATGGCCTCGTCCTTCGGCCCCTTCCGACCTCCACGCTTCCTGGGCTTTGCGAATTTTTACCGCCAATTTTCCCAATTCCACTTTGGTGGCCCCCTATCGTGGCCCCACTGGGAAAAAGCAACCCGGATGGGGTCTCCTGAGGCTAAAGCATTGTTGGTCTAAAATCCCTTCTCCACGCCCCTTTTTTGGTCCGGCCTGATTCCGAGAACCCTTTTTCCCTTTGGAGGGGATGCTTCTTCTGTGGGGCAGGGGGGCCTCAACAGAAAGGTCCCAAGGGCAAATTCTACATGGGGGTTTTCTTTTCAAAGCCCTTTTCGCGGCGGGCGGAACTATGCCTTTGGGGGCCAGGAACTTGGCCATCAATTACCCCTGGAGGAGTGGCGACATCTGCTGGAGGGGGCTCGCCATCCTATCGAAATATTTCGGACCATAAAATTTTCTGACCTTCAGACAGCCCAGCGCTGAATCTTCGCCAAGCCCGATGGGCTCTTTTTTCTCACGTTCGACTTTCGCATACATTTCCACCTGCTAGGAAAAGTCAAGGCGACCCCTTCCCCTCCCCGGAAGGGCCGTGAAACCCCTGTCAAACACATCATTTTTTCCCGAACGGTTTGGTTCCCCTGGGTCCCCAACTCCAAACGTCCCCCCTGGCAAGCTTCGTCCCCCCCCGCATCAGGGAAAAAGGTGTTGAAAGGGGCCATACCTCTCTTGGCTGGTCATTCCGGAGCATGGAATCCACCTTTGATCTCACGGGATACTGGGGGCCACCCTGGCACAGGATTCAAGGTTCCGCTGCCTTACACATGGCTCGGGAAAAAGGTCCCACGCCCCAGGCCCACAGGGCCCTGCTCCTTGCCCGTCCTGAATCCCCCGACGCACAAGCCATGGTTTCATCACTACTTCCGGCCTCCTCGGGGGTTCGGTCATCTGGGTGGGTTTTGACCGTTTTCGAAGATGTCCCACTTCGTACCTCTCCCCCGCCCCGGCGCTGCCCCAATTTGCCCAAACATTTCCACTCAGGGGTTTCCCCCCCCCACACATTGTCTCCGAAAGGGTGTCCAATTTGTTTCCCATTTTTGGGTGCACTTCCCCGTCTGCAATCAAGCGGACTTTTCGTCAGCAATCACCCTCAACCCAAAGGGCAGGGGGGAGCGGGTGAACCGATTTTTGGGGGGAAACCTACGTCACTTTTTATTAGGGTCAGGACAACTGGGCCGATGTCCTTTGGGCCGAAATCCGTACAAAACCATCGGGCTGGAGGGAGCCGGCGTCTCTCCATTCTTTGAAATCATGGGCCCCCATCCGCACCCCCCCTTCCCGCCCTAATTCGGGGTTCCCGCTGTCAACGACCCAAATTCGGGAATTTAAAGCCCTTGGCAGAGACGCGATGTTCCCTACTTCGGGCCTCTGCCCGAGAAGACCCGGGATAAAAGAAGACCCCCCCAACATTCCTCCCCGGGGACAAAATTTGGGTATCCTCGGGTACGGCGCCCCGAAGGTTCCTATCTCAAAAGGGCCCTGCTTTTCGGACCCCTTTAAGGTTCTTCGGCGTTGAACCCGGTGATACAAGCTTTCCCCTGCCTCCATTCCTCCGGGTCCAAAAAAAGCATTCATGTCCCCCTCCTTAACCCTGGCCTGAAACCTTCTCTCTCAGAAATTTAAACCCCTTTCCCCGTACCAAATCCGCCGACATCTTTTAGGTAAAAGGACATCTTTGGGGATGAGACGGTCAAGGGAAGCGCTTCTTCCCCGTAATTTTGGGAAGGCTTTGGGCCCCCCAGGAAGGTCCCTGGGAGCCCAAAAGCAACTCCGAATCGTAACCTCCTCCTCAGGTTTCGCATCCTAAAAGGGGGGGGAGTTTTTTGGGGGGGTACTGTAACGGGTTGCGCGCGGTCCGGTCCACGGGCCGCGGGGCGACCCTTTTTCCCCCCGCGGCAGGGCCCCGGGGGGGGACGGGTGGGCCCCCGCGGGTCCCTGCCCCCCGGGCTGCATCCGTCCCCTCTCTCACCTGACCGCGCCCCCTTCGGGGCCGTGCCCCCTGGGGGCCCGAATGGGGCCCCGGGCCCCCAGCCGCGCGCGGCTCGTTTTGTAGATTTAAAAGGGGGAAGGCCCGGGAAGGGTAATTTCCGGGGGCTGTCCCCTTTTTTAAGTTTTGGTCCCCGTCACTTCCCCCTGGATCATTTTGCCCCGTGCCTTTTTGGGGAAACGTTCCCGATAGTCTATTTGCCTTGCCGTGTACCAAACCTTTGCTACTTTCTGACTCCCCCCTCGCCCCCGCCCGACCCTTTTCGCCTGTCCCGACCCCAACCATTCCGCCTGCCCCCCATCTGCCTGCCCACCGCTACGATTCGGGAATACTATTTTGTACCCCCGCGCACCTCGGCTGCCGCCGAGGCAATCACGTCAGGGGGACGACCCGGGAGCCTCAACCGCCAAGTCCATCCCGCTTTTTGGGGGGCTCTTGAAAACCGGGGGTTTTAGATTCCCTTCCCTGGGGGGGCTTAGATATTCCTGCGTGGTCCCGCGGGCCCTACCCGTCCGTACAGGGGCATGTAAGAACCCATATCCCAAAAAGCCCCCGCATCCCGCCATCCCGCCTCGCACTAACCCCGCGCGCAAGCAGGAAAAAAATCTCTACATACATGAGTACTACTGAAAATCCCGCAAAAGCAAAACATGCATCCCTAATTTTTTAAATAAAACCGGGCCCCGTGAAAGAATACGTCATCATTTCAGGCCCGGACAAAGAGGGAAAAAAAAGAGGGAAGAGGGGGAGAGGAGAGGGAGGGGGGGAAAGGGGCCAAGGAAGATGGAAAGGGGGGGGGAAAAAAAAAAAAAACCCAAATAAAAAGACCTTTGATGCTTCCAAGTCATATATTCAACTTGTATATCCTTTTACCGTCTTAAACACATTAACATGTTTCTTCAAAAAATTTTTTATGGGAATCAGCAAAAATCAAATAAATGCGAAAAAAAAAGCCTTCATTTAGGCCTTTTGGTTTTAATTTTTTGAGTCTGTGTATCCATCTTGCCTCTTCCTGCAACAAAACTACATCCAAATCGCCCTTTCTTTCCCCTAGCTTTTTCACACATATATCCCAAAATTTTAGCACCTCTATTTCGCCATTATGTACTTCCAAAATGTTTCCTTGCTGGGGAGTGTCACCTCTAGTTTTAATAGTACTCAGATGTTTCGAGATCCGACGACGAAACTCCTGTATGGTTTTTTCCCACATAGATCTTGGGGCAGGTACACATAGCCCCATAAACCACCCCTCTGGTTTTACAATTGATGAATTGTCTTATCTCAAATCTTCTCTTATCAATGGGATTAACAAAATCTTTAGTTTTCCATATGAATGGACAGAATGAACAGTTGCCACAGAGTTATTTTGAGGGCACACCAAATTTACACTGTTATACAAGCTGTACACTGACTACCATAGATTGTATAAAAGTGTCATATATTCAGTGTTGCCCCATGAAAGGATAAAACACAGTATTTACGAAAATGTGAGGGGTGTACTCACTTTTGTGAGATATGGTAGTTGAAGGTGTACAGATATACTACACACACTATGGGATACTTTTTTGGTGTATATACAGCTCATAGAGGTCTATGGTTACAATAATACATAAACTAGAGGGAATTCCTGATGTAGTCACATGAATTAACCTGAAGCGCGCAAGTGTTCATATTGCCATACATGACATGCCGGCAATTGTGAAATTTTAATGTTTGGCATAATAAAAGTAGTATCTATACTACTTCTTTATTGAAGAAATATACAGAATAGTTTTCTAGGTTAGAACTGGGATCTTGATTTGTTTTCTCTGTAGATTAATTTGCAGGCAAATATGGCATGGATAATTAGAGAAGGGGTATATATGTACAGTTGAAACCAAACGTTTACATACACTATAAAAAAAAGACAAAATTTTATTTTTTTCCACTTCGTCATAAAATTTAAATAAACCTTTCCTTTTTGGTCAATTGGATTCCCAAAATTTTTTAATTTCCAAAGCCAGAAAAATGAGAGGAGAGAAAATTTTAAGGTTTTTATTACTTTCTGAAAAAGTAAAGTTTCATCACTTCTAGTTTTTGTGCTTTCCCCTTAAAAACGTAGGGATTTGGGTAAAATTTTTTGGATACCTTCCACAAGTTTCTCAAAATTTGTTGGCGAATTTTGGCCCCATTCCTCCAACGAACTGGTGTACTGAGCCATTTTTGTTTACACTCCTTTTTTTGGTTTTGCCAAAAAAATTTTCAATAGGATGAGATAAAAGGCTTTGGAGGGCCATCTAAAGTATTGACTTGGTTATACTTAAGCCACTTTGAAACCCAGTTTGGCATATGCTTAGGTCTTGTCCATTTTGGGAAGATCCATTTCTGTTCAAGGGTTTTAAATTTCCTGATGATATCTTGAGAAGTTGCTTTTATTGCCATAAATCTTTTTTCCCATGCTGCCATCTATTTTTTGAAACCCAGTCCCTTCTGCGCAAACAACCCCCCCAAAATGTGCCCACCTCCCGTTTTTATTGTTGGGATGTGTTTCTTTTTTACTTCCAAGTTTCTACCTTTTATCCCAATGTACAATGGCCTTTTTTAGCCAAACATTCAAATTTTGTTTTGTAGCCCCAAAGGACTATCTCCCAAAAAAATGGGTTTTTTTGCTGTGTGCATTTGCAAACATTAATCTACTTTTATTTTTCTTTTGGAGTATGATTTTTAGCAGAGTAGATTTTAGTTATGTTTTACGTATCGTTTCACTGGGATATTTCACAATTTACAGCTTCTGCCAGCATCCTTCCCCGGTCTTTTTCTTTTGTTTTTGGGGAGATTTTACATTCGACCCCAAAGGACTTCTCTTGAGAAAAAGAAACCCCCTCCCTTCCCGAGCGGTATGATTGCTGGATTTCACTTGCTTGCACTTGGTTTTTTGTTTGTACAGAGGGAAAAGGGACCTCAGGGATCTGAAAATTGTACCAAGATTGTGCGTCCCCCCAATTTCTTCCGAATCTTTGGGTGATTTCTTTTTTAAATTTTTTAAAGTGTTTTTGTGTGTTTTAAAAAAACACAAGGGTGTCTTAATTAACTCAGAGTTGCCAATAAAAATTACGAAGCTTCGACAGACATGCATCATATGGGCTGTCCCAAAATTGTTTGGGCTACTAATCGTATGTATAAAAACTTTTCACTTTGCGAAAGCAATAAAAATGCCTTAAAAATTCTCTCTTTCATTATTCGGAATTTGGCAAACATAAATAATTTTTGGGAATCCAAATTTGGCCCAAAACAGGTAAGGTTTAGTCAATTTCATGCAGATAGTGATAAAGACATGCAATATTTTTTTTTAGATAGTGTATTAACTTCTGGTTTCAGCTGAAATTTTCATAGTGTGAGGGGTTTTTTAAAAAAAACCCAATAAATTTTATGGCTTTCCCTGGGGGTTATGCACTAAGTCTGAGGTACCTCTCAGGGGACCGTAAAAAACATACCCAGATGGACACCACAGCGTAATTGTCATAAAATCATAGAGATAAAAAGAACAAATGTAGTTTATCATGCTTTTGAGTCCCAAAGAGAAAGTATATACAACAGGGATATGGAGATCACATAGTCGATTGGCTCTGATGATCTCTATGAGGTCACGCGGCTATGTTGTGGTAACCATCTGGGTATCTTTATTCATTGTACCCTGACAGATGCCACAGATGTGTAAATAACTGTTTAAATTGCCCCTTAGATGTATGCAGGAAGCCTGGGAAAGAAATTAACTTGGATGTTTTCAACAGAGATTGTTAGGGAGCATTTCCCAATAGAGATAAAATAAAGTGTAGCACCATAATTGTACGTTTTCTTATGAGAAAGTTGCGTGTTTTAAAAATAGAAGGAATGATATGTACTTACACATGTCAACTAGTGTGTCATTGAAACGTGAGAAGATAATATTTTAGAGATCTGAGAACTGAGTCCTTGCTAATGCCCAGAGGTAAAATCACGTTGATTGTTGTTAATCTCACTTAGAATCAGCTGAGGATATTTGCTTGTATGAATTAAATAACAGAAAGACATTTACAAATGTGTTTACATAAGAAAATATTGAAAAAATTATACAGATATGATGTACAAAATTTTATAAACAATACATTCTGTAAAGTGGCTGTGACTTGATTTGTTTATTGGAAACCAGGTGGTTTCTTGTGTGGTCTATCAATTATGGGTTAAATCATATCTTTACTTCCTATTAGTTACATATAGTTTACTTTTTCAACTTTTTGTTAAAGACCATTTCAAACTAATCCTTACCTCAATTTGGTTTAGAGTCTGTTTTGTCTCAAGTTCAGAAACACATGCACACTAAAGACAATTACATAGAATGTCCGTTAACTTAATATTGTTCCCACAAACAGACATTCACATGGTTAGTTATAAATATTAAAATTAATAACATTTCTTATCCATGATCAGACCATACTTCACACTGAAATACAATATAATCACTGAAATGTTAAATCACAAAAATCTATCTAAGTGTGTTGGTCAGGCCTCTGGACAGGGTCAGTGTATCACTATTAGGCTGTGTTCACACAGCTTATTCAAGCCGTAATTGCGGGACGAATCCCGCCCGCAATACGGCTTGAATAAGGGGCGTACGCGCTGTAAATAATATGCATGTCACTTTCTCCACCCGCGGCGGATTCGCCGAGTGGGGAGGAGCGACGGAATCCATAGTTCTCTATGAGAACTGTGGATTACCGTAGTTACTGGGACGGATTGGAGCGCAAATACGGCGTGCAGTATGGCTCCAATCCGTCCCAGAATAAGCCGTGTGAACGAGGCCTTAGAGTTAAGGGCTAAAGGTCTAAGCCTGGTAGGAGGCATCTTAGAGATTTTGCTGTTTTAACCTTAACGTGGTGTTCTTACCAACTTGTTTAACATAGCCTGCTCTTCACAGCCAGCTTTAGGCTTACATTTCCTGGTAAGACAGTGGGCATTAGTTGTAGAAGTTTCTAAACAACAGTGTACAAGGCTACAGAGCTTTAAAGAGTTAAAGTTTGTCAGTACCATAAAAAAGCTCTGTCTTACTGATAAGAGACAGCATGAAGTGACCTCATCATCCCGGTCAGGACTTTAGAACCTGTTAGAGCATAGATTGGTGGCCGGTAACCTAGGGAAGCTTGTTTACAAAAACAGAAGATAGGATCTACTCTAACACTGAAGGGAAGCAAAATCAGAACAGCAAGGTATTTGCTTACATGTTTACAGCTAATCAATGAAATAGGAATACCCCTTTAAAGAGGTTTTCTCATCAGGCAGTTTCAAATAGTGTGGTCTTTCCAGCTAGTTTTAGGCTCCCACTTATTGGTTAGGGCAGAAAACCATAGAACTGTAAAGGTTAAAGTTTGTCAGTAAAAAACATAAATAAGCTCCTGTGCTACTGATAAGACACAGCAGAGAGTGATGTCACCATCCCAGGCATTGCTAGAGCAGAGACAGGTGGTCAGTAACTTAGGGAAGATTAGATTGCTTGCAGATGTTATTTCTAAAGTGTTGTACTAAAATTAATAAGCATGGTCATATACATCTCAAATCAGGGGTGATAGAGTTTATGTGATATAGTGGATAGACACAGGCAGATACACTATCAGGGCAGTACAGGGGGTACTGCTGTACGAGGCCCGGATCACAACGTGAGACAAAGGGGCCCGTAATCAGTGGACCCCTTAGGCCTGTTCTTTTTACTCTATGTTGGGAAAGTAGCAGAGCCGACACTAATATGCGGCCCGTGATGCTGCTGATTCGCTGCAGACAGTCCACAGCCTGAACTGAACAGCAACGTCACCAGCTGCCTGAAAGTGTCAACTCTGTGTGTAGCATAGAGAGTGTCAGTGTGAGGAAGGGAGGAGGAGCCCGGCTGTATGAGGAAGGAAGGAGGGGCCCAGCTGTATGAGGAAGGGAGGAGGGACACAGCAGTGTGAGAAAAGGAAGAGGGGCCCGTCTGTACAAGGGAGGCGAGGGAGACACTGCCTGGGTGAAGTGAGGGATGGGACAGGAGCCCTTTAGGGAGAGAGAAATGGAATTGTGAGGGAAGCGCAAGGTTTATCTACTGTGATGGGGACCAAACATGTATAGGAGGGGCTTCTGCTGTGAGGGGGTCCAGACATGTATAGAAAGGGCTCCTGCTGTGTGGGGGCCCAGACATGTGAAGAAGGGGCACTCTGCTGTGATGGGGCCCTCTGCTATGAGTGGGGCCAGACATGTGCAGAAGGGGCAGTCTGCTGTGATGGGGCCCAGGAATGTGGAGAGGTGCCCCAGGGATATAAAGCGGGGCCCTCTGCTTTGAGGGGGGACAGACATGTGAAGAAAATCAAATGTATCAGATCTGTGTGTATATATAGTATGGTGTGTATACAGTGTGTGCATGTGTGTATATAGTATGTGCACATGTGTATATACCATCTGTGTATCTATAGTGTGTGCATGTGTGTATATTGTCTGTGCATGTGTGTATGTACCATCTGTGTGTATCTAGTGTGTGCATATATAGCATGGGTCTGCATATAGTGTCTGTACATCGCATGTGTACGTATATAATGTGTGTATATAGCTTGTCTGTATAGTGTGTTAATGGCATATGTGTGTATAAAGTGTCTGTTTCATGTATATATAGTGTGTTTATAGCATATGTGTATATATATAGCCTGTATATAGCATATATGTGTATATATAGAGTCTGTATATAGCGTGTGTGTATGTGTAGAGTCTGTATATAGCATATGGGTATATATACAGACTAAGGGCCACATGTATGAAGCTTGCCACGTCGGGGCACACCTTTTCACCAGTTTTCCGGCGAAATTTGCGCCTGATTTATGTCGGCGCTGGGACGCGCTCATACATACTATGTAAAGTCCGCCGCGCCTCGCCAGAGTGTGAGGCGCAGTGCGGGGACTTGGGCGCAGTGCGGCGCTGCGCCTAAGATTCGCCGCCCGAGGTCGTTCACTCATACATAACATGTAAAGTCCGCAGCGCCTCACCAGTGTGTGAGGCGCAGTGCGGGGACTTGGGCGCAGTGCGGCGCTGCGCCTAAGATTCGACGTCCGAGGAGGTGCGCTCATACATGCGGGGAAAAGTTCACCGCGCCTCGCCAGTGTATGGGGCGCAGTGCGGGACTTAGGCGCAGAAGGGACTGCGCCTCACATGTATTCTGATTCGAGAAAGGCTGGAAAACAGCGAGAAATCATTAAACATGTCCGTGCGGAGTATGAATCAAAAAATCGCCTTTATAAAGGCGTAAAACATTATCAGAAAAAGAGCTCAAGCCTACTAAAAAAATATATAAATAAAATCACTTTCCAAAAATCTAGAACGGCGCTACATCGGGAATTTGGATATTTGAAATTGCCGGGAAATACAGTAATTCAAATTCTGTAAGCTATTCTCATTGGTCGGCAGAAACCAGCCAATCAGAATAGGAGCGACAGTGAACCATTAAAACCTATGGAGAAGTTTGGACCAATCAAAATCAAAGGCGGGACAGTTCAAAATACAGTAAAAATACAGAAAAGAGCTGATTGGTTGAACTAGCGGGGGCTTGGCTATCTCGGCCAATCAGAATAGGAGTGACAGTGAACTATTAAAACCTATGGAGAAGTTTTGACCAATCAAAATCAAAGACGGGACAGTTCAAAATACAGTAAAAATACAGAAAAGAGCTGATTGGTTGAGCTAGCGGGGGCTTGGCTATCCCAGCCAATCAGAGCGCGAGCGACTTGTCCCATTGTAGTCTATGGAGAGATAGGCGCAATGCAATCTCGGCTCTCAGCGCCATTCTGCATGAAGTATTAGTAAATAAATCGTTTTTATTAAGTGTAAAATATTATCTGAAAAAGAGCTGAAACCTTCTATAAACATAAATCAATTAAATCCCGAACAATGCATTTTTTGCCGAGACCAGCGCAACATCGGGAATTGCAATATAGAGAATTGCCGGGAAATACAGTAATTCAAATTGTTTAAGCTCATCTCATTGGTCGGCATAAACCAGCCAATCAGAATAGGAGGGGACAGGACCCATTCTAACCTACAGAGAAATTTTTGACCAATCATATTCAAAAGGGGACAGTTCAAAATACAGTAAAAAGGCAGAAAAAAGCTGATTGGTTGAGCTAGCGGGGGCTTGGCTATCCCGGCCAATCTGAGCGCAAGCTATTTTCTCAGAGTTCTATGGGGAAAAGAAATGCAGGGCGAGCTCTGTTTGTGATTGGCTAATTTAAAAGAGGCGCGGTTATTTGTACCAATGGGAGAGCGAGCGACGCTCTTATGGGTTTTCTAATGTAATCTGGATTAAAACTGTACATGGCGGAAATCAAATGATAATACTCCCGAAGTTGTACCGATGTGTATATAAAATGATCAATAATATGGGGGTAACAAAAATAAAAAAATAAAAATGATTTTATTGAATTAATATGTTTTTTTCTTTACCCCCATATTATTGATCATTTTATATACAGATCGGTACAACTTCTGGAGTCTTATCTAGAGATGGGCGAATTGATTCTAATGAAGTGGAATTCGTTTAGAATTTCAGGAAAACTTCGGTTCTGAACGAAGTCGAAGTTTGGGGTTTATTCGGGTGAACGAAGTGTGCTTTTGATTGATAAAATGCTGCGAAACACATGGCGTTACATGGGGCAAAGCACTTGGGAGGAAGAAGGGGATTTGCCTGCATGACATTTTGCAGAGATGAAGCCAATCAGAGAACTGCGGGTTTCTGTGACGTCACCGCACTATATAAGTCCGGGCGCGACGCTGGGAGCTCATACTCCTCTCACTGTACTGATCAGGGAAGGTGCTGCCGCGGCTGCTTCTATAGTCTTACTGAAGAACTGATTTTTATATAGCGATTTTTGTGGGGTGTCTCAGCTTGTCCAGAGACTGCTTCTCTTAACGTTCTATTTCTGATTTTTTGGGGTATTGGATCTGAAGTCCAGTTTTGCGTCCATTTTAATGCTATCTGCTCAAGCACATTGAATATCCAAGGGTGATCTAAGCCTTTTTCCTGTTGTATTCATTTAAAGAAACAGCGTTTTTGCAATACAAATACCACTTCATTTTTGGCTGCTCAATTCTTTTGCGCAATTTACATCCAGGGGTTAATTAAGCGTTGTTTTACTGCTGTGGTGACTCCAAGTAACCGTCTTTTTCACCGCCAAAAAATTTTTTTTCCTGTAGCCTAATTCACAAGCGAAGGTTAATTACAATTTTTTCTCTTGTTGTGTAGCGTAGAAAACACGCCATTGTAACACCTACAAAACTCGTAGTTTGTGGTTTTCACAATTGTTTGGCGCAATTTTACATCAAAGGGGGTTTAATTTTAAACGTTGTTTTTCTGCTGTGGTGACTCAAGAAAACCGTCTTTTTCACCGCCAAAAATACATTTTCCTATAGCCTAATTCACAAGCGAAGGTTAATTACAATTTTTTTCTCTTGTTGTGTAGCTAGAAAACACGCCATTGTAACACGCTACAAAGCTCGTAGTTTGTGAATTTCACAATTGTTTGGCGCAATTTACATCCAGGGTTTAATTAAGCATTGTTTTTCTGCTGTGGCGACAAAAATAAACCCTCTTTTTCACACCAAAAATTACAATTTTACAGTAGCATAAATCACAAGCGAAGGTTAATTACAAAATTTTTTTTTCTTGTTGTGTAGCGTAGAAAAACACGCAATTGTAACACGCTACAAAGCTAGTAGTTTGGGGGGCTGCTCAATCTTTTGCGCCATTTACATCCAGGGTTAATTAAGCGTTGTTTTCTGTTGTGGTGACAAAAATATACCGTCTTTCACCGCCCAAAAAATTTCAATTTTCCTGTAGCATAATTCACAAGCGAAGGTTAGTTACAATTTTTTTTCTTGTTGTGTAGCGTAGAAAACACGCAATTGTAAAACGCTTAAAGCTCGTAGTTTGTGGTTGCTCCAATTGTTTGGCGGCAATTTACATTCAGGGTTAATTAAGCGTTTTTTTCTGCTGTGGTGACAAAAATAAATGGGCTTTTCACCGCCAAAAATTAAAATTTTCCTGTAGCATAATTCAAAGCGAAGGTTAATTACAATTTTTTCTCTTTTTTGTGTAGCGTAGAAAAACACGTAATTGGAAAAACCTACAAGCTGTAGTTTGTGGCTGCTCAATTTTTTGGCGCAATTTACATCCAAGGGTTAATTAAGCGTTGTTTTCTGCTGTGGTGGGCAAAATTAAACGTTATTTTTCACCGCCAAAAATTAAATTTTCTGTAGCATAATCAAAAACGAAAGGGTTTAAAACAATTTTTTCTCTTGTTGTGTAGCGTAAAAACATGCCATTGTAACCGCTACAAAGCTGGTTTGTGGCTTAATTTTTTTGGGCAATTTACATAGGGGTTAATTAAGCGTTGTTCTGCAGTTTTTACTCAGTAAAAAAAACTTTGTTTTTCACCACCACAGAAAGAAATTCTGTAGCTAATTCATATCCGAAGGTTAATTAAGCCTTTTTGGGTGCTTTTATATTCAGTAAAATACAAAGAGTTTTTAAATGGCACATACAAGTTCAATTTTTCCTGCCCATTTGGGAAGCGCAATTTATATCCAAAGGGTTACCAAGCTTGTTACTGGGTTCATTTGGAGTCAAATACAGGGTGTGTATTTATCATATACAGATATCTGCATCAAACAGTGTCTGTACATTTTAGAACAAACAGTATGTCAAACAGAGAGGTGACAGGCTCTTCACTTGCGAGTGGCAGAGGCAAAACATTCCGGCCCAGGTCGCAGCAAAAGCAAGGGGACATCGCATTTGGGGACCACTGGTGAGGCCACAACTGCGCTGTCATCTAGCGGCCGTGTGTTGTTCAGCAACCCAAGGGGTTCTTGATTGGTTGACTAGGTCCCTCCACTTTCCTCCCAAGATGACATTTTGACAACCCCAGCCAAGAGTCGGTGGGAACGTCAGACACAACCCTTAGTTGGCAGGCCCGGGAGCGGTCAGCGGCCCTCACCTGTCCTCAACCCGCCTCTGTCCATCCGGTTCCCTCAGCCAGAGATCTACTATGTGGTCTGGGCTCAGCGCCACTATATAGCGAGGATAAACAATTTGAGGGGGCAGTCCCGCAGCTACTTGGCAGCGAAGAAATGGGGCCAATAAACCCATGCTTCTTGCAGTAAAGGCGGCACAGTATAGAGGTGGGAGTGGCGTGGGAGGTCAGGTTGTGAGGGGTCAGCCTCTGCATACCAAGACCGGTGATGAGGACAGCCGTGACGATGAAACACAACTAGATGATGATGTAGCCGACCGCACGTGGGAGCCGGGTGAGGCAAGGGCTTCATCAGAGTCAGGACAAGAGAGCGTCAGCTTGCGCGTCAGGCAGCGGCGCAGCCAGCAAGTAGGTAGTGTGGTCGTGAGTCAGCAGGATAGCAGCAGTGTGAGGTCGGGAGCCAAGCGGCCATGGGGTAAAATCCCGCTTCGCAGGTCCAAGAAAGTAGTGGCACAGGGGCTCAGCAAGGCAGCGGCAGCAGTAGTCACTCAGTGCGGAGCGTTGGCGGTAAAATCCGATACTCGGCGGTGTGGCAGTTCTTTGCTAAAACACCGGAGGAGCCGAATATGGGTATATGTAGAATCTGTGGGCAGAAAGTGAAGCGTGGCCAGGGAGCTAACGTTGGCACCATGGCCCTGCGTCAACACATGCAGCATCACCATCCGGTGGCCTGGGAGAAACGTGGCTCAGATGTGGTGGTCCATCCTGCCGCCGCAGCAACAGCAGCAGCAGCGCCCAGTGGCACGCATGCCATTGCAGCCAGTCAAGACTCCACCATCTCTGCAGAAGGGAGCTGTTTCTCTTTGACATCATCTCCCGGTCCAGATGCTCCTGCTCCTCGCTACTCATGGCGCCAGCAGTCGTTCAGCGAGGCGATTGCAAAGAGACAACAGTATGCGTCCAACCATCCTAAGGTGCAGAAGCTGACCGTGCTCCTGTCTAAGTTGTTGGTATTGCAGTCCCTCCCTTTCCAAATGGTGGACTCTGCACCGTTCAGAGAACTAATGGCTTGTGCCGAGCCGAGATGGAGAGTTCCAAGCCGTAATTTCTTTTCCAAAAAGGCAGTACCAGCACTTCATAAATATGTAGAACAGAAGGTGGGCCGGTCCTTGAGCTTATCGGTTTGTTCCAAGCTGCATGGCAGCGCGGATGTCTGGAGCTGTAACTACTGTCAGGGCCCGTACATGTCCTTAATGGCCCACTGGGTGTATGTGCTGCCTGCCCAGGCACCCCCACAACTTGGACAGTAGACGCCGCTTTCTCCGCCACGGTGTCAAACTGTGGCTCCTGCGCCAATGTCCTCCTCCTCCTCCACCACCACCACATCTCAGCCTCCCACAAGTACTGCTCCATCATACCACATGAGTAGGGCCCCAGCGGTGTTCACGCAGTTCTACACCTGGCTTGCATCGGCGACCGAAGTCACACAGGGGAGGAACTGCTCCGCGTCATGCAGCAAGAAATCGATGTGTGACTTTCTCCGCGCCACCCGCAAATCGGAACCATGGTGACGGACAATGGGAGGAACATGGTGTCCACTGCACCGAGAAGGGATGGTCCATGCGCCCTGCATGGCGCATGTGTTCAATCTGGTTGTGAAAAGGTTCCTGAAGTCTTCCACCGATCTTCAGAAGATTCTGAAAATGGCCAGGAAACTGTGCATGCACTTCATCCATTCCTACAAAGCCAGGAAACACCCTCCTCGAGTTGCAGCGGCAGAACGGCCTCCCCCAACACACTCTGATATGCGATGTTTCCACCCGTTGGAATTCCAGCCTGCACATGTTGGACCGACTGTATGAACAGAGAAAGGCCATTAACGATTTTTTGATGATCCAGGCGGACAGGAGTACTCCCCTGTGTAACTTTGATGTCAGCCAGTGGCAGCTCATGCGTGACACCTGCCGTTTGTTGAGGCCATTTAAGGAGGCCACATTATTTGTCAGTCGCCAGGACTACGGGATGAATAACGTCATTCCACTGCTTCATGTCCTGGAACAGATGCTGAAAAATCTGTCTGGGCAGGGGACTGGAGACGTGGCGACTACATCTCGCGGCCACATGAGTCCGGTGGGGACTGAAATGGAAGAGGAGGAGGACATTGGAGCAGAAGCATTGTCTGGTGAAATGAGTGGATTTTCTACCCAGGTGACAAGAGAGGAGGAGCAGGAGCAGCTGGAGGAGGTAGATGGAAATGAGGAAGACGAGGCAGATGACCCGCAAGCACCGTGGCAGTATACAGTGGAGATGGAGGCAGGGAGCCCCTCGGAGTCACTTGTGCAGATGGCCCGCAGCATTCTGATTTGACTGGCTAGTGACAGCCGAATAGTCAGCATCCGGCAGAGGGATGACTTCTGGCTCTCCACCCTATTGGACCCTCGCTACCGGTCCAAAATGGGAGCCTTTTTCCCAGCTATTGAGAGGGAGGACAAACTCAAATACTATAGGGAAATCCTCCGTAGTCAGTTGGCCGCTGCCTATGTGCGGCATCGTCCCTCCTCTGATAGGTCTGACCGGGGGGTTCTTCAGCGCTCACGTACTACTGCCGCGGCTGCCGGGGGAAGGTGTGGGGGTCGGAGCAGTACCAGCTCCATCAGCAGCAACCTAAGTCTGGAGTCACTGATGAGCAGCTTCCTTCACCCGCCTAGTGAGGAGGGAAGTCGCCAGCAGCAGGACCTGGAGCAGACCCTGAACAAACAGGTGGTGGCCTACTTGGACAGCATTCTGCCACCCCAGTTAGCAGATCCACTGGACTACTGGGCAGCCAAACTGGATGTGTGGCCGCAACTTGCCGAGTTTGCAGTGGAGAAGCTGTCCTGCCCGGCCAGTAGTGTGGCATCAGAGCGGGTGTTCAGTGCGGCGGGGGCCATCGTTACCCCAAGAAAAACCCGCTTGTCCACGGGAAATGTGGAACGACTGACCTTTGTCAAGATGAATCAGGCGTGGATCGGCCAGGATTTCCACACACCAATGCCTTAGGCGTCAGACTACATCAGCCATGACGCCTCACCCAAACTGTGAGAAAGGAGTCTGGGTTCAAACTACCTGCCTCAGCCACTATTCAGATGCTGCCACCCGCCTGATGCCACACATCTGCTGACAGTTTCTCCATCTGCCACCAACCATCTCCACACTCTGTCATTGTGCCACTCTATGACTTCATACTGCTGTTGTTGCTGATGCCATGACATCCACACTGTGTCATTGTGCCACTGTCTGACCTCATGCTGCTGCTGCCGTGACCTACACACTGTGTCATTGTGCCACTGTCTGACCTCATGCTGCTGCTGTGGCTGCTGCCGTGACCTACACACTGTGTCATTGTGCCACTGTCTGACCTCATGCTGCTGCTGTGGCTGATGCCGTGACCTACACACTCTGTCATTGTGCCACTGTCTGACCTCATGCTGCTGCTGTGGCTGCTGCCGTGACCTACACACTGTGTCATTGTCCCACTCTGTGGCCTACTCCTGTTTTTGCCACCTACAGAATGTCATTGTGCCACTGTCTGACCTCATGCTGCTGCTGTGGCTGCTGCCGTGACCTACACACTGTGTCATTGTGCCACTGTCTGACCTCATGCTGCTGCTGTGGCTGCTGCCGTAACTTACACACTGTGTCATTGTGCCACTCTGTGGCCTATTCCTGTTTTTGCCACCTCCAGAATGTCATTGTGCCACTCTCTGACCTTATGCTGCTGTGGCTGCCGCCGTCACCTCCACACTCTGTCTTTGATGTTGCCACTTGAGCCCTCAGCTTTATTTTTTTCCAGCTGTCGCTCGCATGACTATAACAGGCTACATTCCCCCTTCAGTTTTTTGGTCAGTTTTGCCCTCTTTAGTGCCCAGGGAATTTTAGAGTGAAGCGATTCTAAGAGCGGCGGCAGTCATCTGCGTGTCATACTAAAACACAACATTGTATGAAGACCAAACCAAGCTCCCTCTGCATATTTAAGCATGGCACAACTTTCTACAGCACCCTGCAGGCTCCATGCAGCCTGGAAAGAGCTGTTTTTTAACGTGATTCGTCCCGAAGTAATTCGGAACAAAGTTATTTTTTGTCGAGAAATTCGGCGAAGTGAACGAACCGAATTTCGGGAAATTCGCCCATCTCTAGTCTTATCATTTGATTTCGGCCATGTACAGTTTTATTCCAGATTGCATTAGAAAACCCATAAGAGCATCGCTCGCTCTCCCATTGGTCCAAATAACCGCGCCTCTTTTAAATTAGCCAATCACAAACAGAGCTCGCTCTGCATTTCTTTTCCCCATAGAACTCTATGAGAAAGTAGCTCGTGCTCTGATTGGCCGGGATAGCCACGCCCCCGCTAGCTCAACCAATCAGCTCTTTTCTGCCTTTTTCCTGTATTTTAAACTGTCCCGCCTTTGAATATGATTGGTCAATATTTCTCCATAGGTTAGAATGGGTCCCTGTCGCTCCTATTCTGATTGGTCAATACTCCTCCATAGGTTAGAATGGGCCACTGTCTCTCCTATTCTGATTGGCTGGTTTATGCCGACCAATGAGAAGAGCTTAAACAATTTGAATTACTGTATTTCCCGGCAATTCTCTATATTGCAATTCCCGATGTAGCGCTGGCGACAAACGCGTTGTTCGGGATTTGACTGATTTATGTTTATAGAAGGTTTCAGCTCTTTTTCAGATAATATTTTACACTTAATAAAAATGATTTTTTTAATCATACTCCATGCCGCACGGCACTGAGTGCCGAGATTTCATTGCGCCGATCTCTCCATCGACTACAATGGGACAAGTCGCTTGCACTCTGATTGGCCGAGATAGCCAAGCCCCCGCTAGCTCACCCAATCAGCTCTCTGTATTTTTACTGTATTTTGAACTGTCCCGCCTTTGATTTTGATTGGTCAATATTTCTCCATATGTTAGAATGGGCCACTGTCGCTCCTGTTCTGATTGACTGGTTTATGCCGACCAATGAGAAGAGCTTAAACAATTTGAATTACTGTATTTCCCGGCAATTCTTTATATTGCAATTCCCGATGTTGCGCTGGTCTCGGCGACAAATGCGTTGTTAGGGATTTGATTGATTTATGTTTATGGAAGGTTTCAGCTCTTTTTCAGATAATATTTTACACTTAATACAAACGATTTATTTACTAATACTTCATGCCGAACGGCGCTGAGAGCCGAGATTGCATTGCGCCGATCTCTCCATAGACTACAATGGGAAAAGTAGCTCACGCTCTGATTGGCTGGGATAGCCAAGCCCCCGCTAGCTCACCCAATCAGCTCTTTTCTGTATTTTTACTGTATTTTGAACTGTCCCGCCTTTGATTTTGATTGATCTATATTTCTCCATAGGTTAGAATGGGTCCCTGTCGCTCCTATTCTGATTGGCCGAGATAGCCAAGCCCCCACTAGCTCAACCAATCAGCTTTTTTCTGTATTTTTACTGTATTTTTAACTGTCCCGCCTTTGATTTTGATTAGTCTATATTTCTCCATAGAATGGGTCCCTGTCGCTCCTATTCTGATTGGCCAGGATTGCCAAGCCCCTGCTAGTTCGACCAATCAGCTCTTTTCTGTATTTTTACTGTATTTTGAACTGTCCCACCTTTGATTTTGATTGGTCAATAGTTCTCCATAGTTTTTAATGGTTCACTGTCGCTCCTATTCTGATTGGCTGGTTTATGCCGACCAATGAGAATAGCTTTCAGAATTTGAATAACTGTATTTACCGGCAATTTCAAATATCCTAATTCCTGATGTTACGCCATTCTAGATTTTTGAAAGTGTTTTTTTTTTATTTTTTTTTTATTTTTGAGGTTTGAGCTCTTTTTCTGATAATGTTTTGCACCTAATAAAGGCGATTTTTTCGGAATCATACTCCATGCCGCACTGAGCTAAGCGCCGAGATTTCTTTTGCGATCTTCTATATGCTTCCTCTCATGTTATGTTCTCGCTTCATTTCGCCTCCGCCGGATCATTTAGACCAGAATTAATCAGGTCTGACTGTTGGAGCTGCCAAGCGCTGCAATGCGCCGCACTTTGCCGACTCGCGATCGTACATGCCTCGGAGTTTTTGAGCGTGCCACGTCCCGCCCCGGATCGCCTACACTGCGCCCACACCGCGTCCATTGCACGCCCTTTCATGCGGGGCGCAGCTGAAAGTGGCGAACGCTGCGCCTAACACCGCATCCCTGCGTCCGACAGGGGATTCGGGCCGGTGAGGCGCAGGTTACGCCAGAAAACAGGCGTAAAGCCCGTTCATACATGTCGCCCTATGTTTATAATTTTTGTGTATATACTGTATGTTCTGTATATACAGTGGGGAAAAAAAGTATTTAGACAGCCACCAATTGTGCAAGTTATCCCACTTAAAAGATGAGACAGGCCTGGAATTGACATCATAGGTAGACCTCAACTATGAGAGACAAAATGAGAAAACAAATCCAGAAAATCACATTGTCTGATTTGGAAAGAATTTATTTGCAAATAATAGTGGAAAATAAGTATTTGGTCACCTACAAACAAGCAAGATTTCTGGCTCTCACAGACCTGTAACTTCTTCTTTAAAAGGCTCTTCTGTCCCCCACTCATTACCTGTAGTAATGGCACCTGTTTGAACTTGTAATCATTATAAAAGACACCTGTCTACAACCAATGAATAGATGCAGAACTATGTAGCACTTACTAGAACCTACTAAGTTGTAAATGGATGAGCTGCTGCATCTGTCTGGAGTTCCACTTCTTTGCTGTACCTATGCCCAAATATAAAAAATACTCATATTTTCTGTATACTGATATTCTGAAATATACACAGGTCACTGAAATAACTTTAAACTGAAAAAATCAACTAATGAAAGTCAAACATTGCTTGTGAAATTTTTTTTAAAGACAAACTAATAAAGCAGACCTGAACAAAAGTGATGGTAATCTTAAAGGGGTTGTCTCACTACAAGGATTGCTTATTATGTTTAAGATCTTGCAAAAACAAGTCACTTTGCAATATGTGTCCATTAACAGTGTCCTACCTATTCTGAGATATCCCTTCTTGTATGGGCCGCATCAGCTCCTCAGGTTGCTATAGCTACAGACCTATTTGATCTATCCTGATAGGCTGCCAGCACTGGTTGCTATAGCTACAGACCTGGCTTCTACTGCTGCCTAGTGGAAGCCAGTAAACACGCCCTTGAATTCCAAGTGAAACCAAGAAAACAGGTCTGAGGTAAGATGAATCAATGTAGTGAGACAACCCCTTTAATTTAGTACTTTGTTTGAGATATTATATTATATGAGACTTCTGTCCCTGTCCACAGATGTTTTGTCCCACTTGTTACAAGCAAACCACTCCAGCTGCCTCAGGTTTGATGGGTGACTTCTCCAGACTGCATGTTTCAGCATCGTCCACAGATGTTTAATAGGATTTAAATAAGGGCTTATAGAATGACACTTCAGAATATTCCAATAGTCCAATACATGCACAGATTCAAGACACAATTTGCCAGATGCAGCAAAGCATCCCCAAAACATAACCATTCCTTCTCCATGTTTTACATTAGGTACATTGTTCTTTTCTTTGTAGGTTTCATTTTTGCATATACGATTTTAAAGCTGATGTAACTTGCCAAAGAGCTCCAGTTTTTATTCATCTGTGCAAACGGCATTCTCCCAAAAGCTTTGTGGCTCATAAATATGCCTTTTGGCAAATTCCAGTCTTGCTTTTTTATTACTTGGTTTCTTCCTTGGTCATCTTCTATTAGGTCCACTTGATGCAATCTGACAGTGATGTACCTTTATCTAGGAGTTTATCTCTAATCTCTTTGGAAGTTATTCTGGGCTCTTTGCTTACCGTTCATATTATCTGTCTTTTCAATTTGTCATCAATCTTTTTTCTTGCAGCCAAGTCCAGGTTGACTACAGTCCCATAGACCTTCTAAATAATATGTGCAACTATAGTAACAATGGTAGGTGGATGGGTACCACACTCACACACATGTGATTTAAGTTGTCAGGTACTCAGTGGGAGAACAGTAGCCACAATGTAGAAGTATCAATCCACAACACACCTTGATTTTATGTAAATAAGTCATAGTTTTATTTATACAGTGTGTATCATATAAGTATAATCATTACCAATATAAATAATGGTTTTCGGTCCATCAATCTGAGTGATATTTCAGCCCAAACTGGCCTTCATCAGGTAGGATTGGATAGACTGTAGAAAAAGGAGCAAATGGTGCAATGTACGAACATGCAGAGGAGGAAAAGGATGACTTAGACCAGGTTTATGGACCTAAAACCATCATTCATACATGGAAAGCAATTATACCTGTTTGGTACACACTGTATGAATAAATCTATTACTTCTTTGCGCAAAATCAAGGTGTGGCGTGGATCGATTCTTCTACATCTGTAGTAACAGGAAAACCGAGCTGTTTGGAGATGGTTTTAAAGCCTTTATCTATAACATATTTGTTTATATATTTTTTTCTAATCTCCTGAGAGAGCTCTCTGCTTAGCTCTGTTTTGTCTATGTTCAGTGGGCTACACACCATGATACCAAACAGCATAGTGACTATTTGGCAACCTTTAAATAGGCAGACTGACTGAATTCAAGTGTAAAGATACCTGTGATGGTAATTATAGGATATACCCTATCTTAAAATTTACCTATGATCAAATTATTTTCAATCTTTCCTAGGAGTACCATAAATTTTGTCTAGATCAATTCAAACTCAGTGTCATTATTTGATTTTCAGTACGTTTAAAGGGAACCTGTCACAATGAATATGCTATCTGATCTGCTGGCAACATGTTATAGAGCAGGCTGAGCTGGTAAGATTCATATATAGTTTTGCGGGGAGAGATTCAGTAGAACCTGTAATTTATTCATTCAAATCCCTGCCTTTTCCGGGTTAAGGAGTCCAGTGGGTGGTCTTATCAATGATTGACAGCCTTTCTTGTATCAGTGTGCATACGGAGAAAGCTGTCAATCACTGATAACCCCACCTACTGGACATTTTCACCCAGAATAAGTAGGAATTTAGATGAAGAAATTACAAATTCTACTGATTCTTTCCCCACAAAACTTATATCGATCTACTCATTTCTTTCTGCTCTATAACATGCTAAAAGCAGATTAGATTAGAATTTTCAATGTGACAGGTTGCCATTAAATTTATTGTTACTTTATTGAACAGTTTCAAGTTATTTCAGAGACCATTGTGGGTTTTTCTTTTTTTTAACAAAAGGGTACCAACCAGGGGTCTAAATAGACCTCATATGGTCCAATAACAAAATGAGCTGGGGCCCACCACCTAACTGCAGTTTTGTATAAATTTTAAACGGGAATAACTGGGGGATCGTGTTCACCTATATATTAGTAGGAACACATGGTTAGACATGTGGGTGGTTTCATGATTACAATAACCAAATTAAAAGTCTGGATAGCAATAGTTTTCTTAAAT
Source organism: Phyllomedusa bahiana (assembly GCA_025379985.1). NCBI lineage: Eukaryota > Metazoa > Chordata > Amphibia > Anura > Hylidae > Phyllomedusa > Phyllomedusa bahiana. The sequence continues at coordinate 55,215 of JAODAL010003315.1, forward strand.
ACAGCCGTGCACACTATAAAAAATAGATTAATAACCAAACACTCAGCTAATGCCATTGAATAATAGTTATACACTTACATAGTTTGTAAGGCCAAAAAAGACATACACGTCCAGCTCAGTGTATCGTGCTATAGTGTTGATACAGAGGAATGGAAAACTCCCCAAACGGTAGAAGCCAATTGTCCTCATTTTAGGGGAAAAAATCCTTCCTAACTACAATCTGGCAATCAGAATAAATCCCTGGATCAACGACCCCTCTCCAGAATCCCAGTCAGGAAGCATTGCTCTACCACACAAGATTACCGTGAGCAAACCAGAGGTTTTTTTTAGACATAAGATCCTGAAACAATTTTAAAAATTGTTTACAAGCAGAATTTAGGACTCAACAACATATCACAAACTGTGATGTAACTCACTTCTCCTCTGCTGAAAGAATGCTATTTGATCCTAGTGGATTATTTAAATTACTTATGTTTCTGTCAATACCTATTACTGCGGCAAGGCTACATGTAACTCTACTTGACTCTAAATTTTGTTTATTTGCTGTTATGTCTTCTGACTTACTAGGATCTGCTACGTAAACCCAGCAAGTGCTCTCATTCTTAATCTGAGTGTCAGCACAGTACCGCCTAAGCTTTTGTAACATCCAACTCGTTTATTCTGTGGACTCTCAAAAACTTGAATCCATCAATCATCTTATAAATATATTAAAACATAGATTTATTTTAAACATAAGTAACATACTGTTTCCAAAGGTCAAATTCCTTGCTGAAGCGTTTTGAACACAGGGTTCTTAGTGATAGCCTTTTTATATATTTATAGTTAAGTTTTTATATATAGAGAAGTAATGATGAGTGATCTAATCGAGAAAAGTTGAAATCGAGACGATTTCCACGTTTATCGAGGTTTCGATTTGATCTGATTTTTTCCTTAAAATCTTATCAACAATCGTGATCGCAGATTCAAATCGTACCATTTTCGCAGCTTCCTGTACTTTTCCCAGCCAGCCAACCAGCACAGAGCACAGAGGGGGGGTCAAGAACGGCACCAGTGGGGGGTTTTGGGATCTCATTGGCTGCTAAAATCACATGACCTTGTTTTATCTATGTCACTGCACTTCCTGCTCGCCACCATTAGCTTCCACACTGTGAACAGAACGGATAGCTGTCTCTCTGCTGAGCTTTTATCAAAGCTAGCAGACACTCTTTGCCAACGTTTTCCCCACTGAAAGGCTGCTAGATAGATTAGTTAGGTTAGGGTACAGCAAGATTAGGCAATTATAGTCAGTATTAGTCAGAGATTTGGATAAAGCTGCATTGCCCTAAAGTTCCTCGGTTCAGTTTTTGAGGGTTGGGGGGCTTGGTTCTGGGGAGCAGCTGCTGCATCTGACACCACTACATAATCTCTCATATCAAATCTCTGTGAGACAGCAGATTTTTATTCTGCATTGCCCTAAACTACCTGCAATCAGTTTATGAGGAGGGGGGCTGCTAGGTTGTGGGGGAACTTCTGCATCATACACAGCTACATTAATCTCTCATAAGAAATCACTGTTCTATACAGTTTTATTCTGGAAAATGTCATTACTTGCCCACAACGTCTGTGTTGCAGTGTAATATGGACAGCCAGTGTACATGACACTTAGGAAATCAGCCCTAAACCAAAATAACTTTTATAGACAGTTTTTTGGCAGAAAACTTCATTCCGTTTCCTTTACAGCCGGTGTAATAGACCCCGTTCTTACATAAAACCCAATTTCCAAGATATTCAATAGAAAAATATCCTGTTTATAATTCTTAATGCTTGTCGCATAAGACCACATTGTTTTGCTATTCCGTAAAAAAAAGTCAATTGCTAGTCCTACTTGGCAGTTCTAAATTACAAGGACAAAAATTCTATTTGTACTCCTGGTTGTCAGAAAACACAGCATTTATTTGTTATCCTGTAGGAAACAATTCTATTGCTACCCCTGGTTGTCAGAAAAAGACGCATGTGATAGACAATCTGTGGAAAAAAATTCTATTTGTACTCCTGGTTGTCAGAAAACACCGCATTTGTTATTCCATAGAAAACATTTATATTTCTTCCCCTGGTTGTCAGAAAACACCACACGTGTTAGATAATCCGTGGAAAAAAATTCTATTTGTACTCCTGGTTGTCAGAAAACACCACATTTGTTTGTTATTCCATAGAAAACATTTCTATCTCTAGCCCCGGTTGTCAGAAAACACTCCATGTGTTAAATAATCTGTGGAAAAATATTCTATTTGTACTTCTGGTTGTCAGAAAACACCACATTTATTTGTTATTCCATAGAAAACATTTCTATTTCTACCCCTGGTTGTCAGAAAAGACTGTATGTCTTAGATAATGCGTGGAAAAAAATTCTATTTGAACTCCTGGTTGTCAGAAAAGACCGCATTTATTTGTTATTCCGTGGAAAACATTTCTATTTCTACCCCTGGTTGTCAGAAAAGACCACGTCTTAGATAATCCGTGGAAAAAAATTGTATTTGTACTCCTGATTGTCAGTTGTGGGAAAAGACCACATTTCAGAGCTATCCTATAGAAAACATTTCTATTTCTACCCCTGGTTGTCAGTTGTCAGAAAAGACGACATTTCTTAGATAATCCGTAGGAAAATATTCTATTTGTACTCCTGGTTGTCAGTTGAGCAAAAACACCACATTTCAGAGATATTTCGTAGAAAAAGTTCTATTGCTAGTCCTACTTGGCTGTTGTAAATTACAAGGCCTGAAGCAAGAACACAGTTGATTCAGTGTTACAGTTCTTCCATAAGACCACATTTCACAGTTATTCGATAGAAACAATTCGTTTCTAAACTAGTTGCCAGTTGGAAATTATAGGGATTTAAGAACATTTGTGATTTGCTGTCTTTGCAGTACAGTTCTTCAATAAGAGACTGTGAACAAATCTTCTAGACCTTTTTAATATTTATCTTTCTGAACATGGAGCGAAGTAGAGTTGTGAAGCAAGTAAGGAGGGGGTAGGATGTGGAGCTCCAGGTACGAGACAAGACGCTCCTTCCAGCGCTTCGGACAACACCCAAGTGAGCACATCGTCATTTGCAGGACTGTCAGGCCTGTCATCGCTCGGTCTGTTACCTGTGAATCTCAGTAATGAAAAGCGTCGCCAGTCTGTTCTTCAGTGGTTGATGCAACCTGCATCCAGTGGTTTTACCTCCTCGTTCTCTCAGTCATGGCCACAAATGTCATCATCATCATCATTGTCATCAGGATCAGTCTAACCTGAAGCAAACGCAGCCCAAATATCAACCCATGTACAGACCACTATGGATACTCCATGTTCTGAAGAGCTCTTTGATGACACAAAGTGTTAGGGGTCAGAAGGCATTTCAAAAGATCAAGAGGCCAAAGAGGATGGTTTTGTCTGATCTGACACCCAATTGGTGATGCCGTCAAACGAGAAGGAAGCTGGTCAGTTGGCAGATATTCCGAGCGGTCAGCAACACCTTGCAGTGCCTGTGGCTTTTAGCCTGCAGCTTCAGGATGTAGACTGTCAGGAAGAGGAAGTCACCTGTGATGATGATGATGTTGATAATGACACTGCGGATCCAACGTGGTCTTTTCAGCAGCTTTTGCTTGCGAGCGCCTCATCAGTGGACCAGTAGGAAGATGATGAGGTAGTGTCAGTGTCGGTCCAGCCTCAGAAAGGGAGAGGTCGGTCGCACAAGTCCGCTGAGATTAGTCCACCAGCTATCGTCAGTGGTGGCAGCGGAAACACCGCTACTAGGTTATCTCCGTCGAAGAGATCCAGGACCTGTGAAGCCTGGGCCTTTTTTTGATCAAGCCTCAGACATCATTTGCCAGATGCTTCAGTAGAGGGTAGAATATAAAGTTTTTAACCACCACGAACATCAATAGGCACATGCAGCTAAAGCATGAATTGAAGAAGAAGAATCACTTGGAAAAAAGAGGCCACACGGGTCCTGGGATTCTAACCACTGTGACACCCTCTGTCTCCTACTCTTCCTCTTCTACTTCCAAGACCAAGCATTCCTCTGCTGCCCATGTCCCAGAGCGGTATGAGCAAGTATCTGCCCCAGTACCACACACCATCGGCCGATTACCACCACCACAACTAGAGACACAGCCTACCCCTTCTCCTTCCACCAGTTTGACCTGCACGCCGTACAGCGGCCAGTCTAGCAGACAGCCTTCTGTGTTCCAGGTGTGGGAGCAGAAGAAACGCTTTCACCCCAACCATCCTAAAGCCAAAAGCTGAATGTCGGCATTGCCAAGCTCTTGGACTTTTAAATGTTGCCTTTCCGCCTGGTGGACACAGATGGGTTCCGCCACGTCATGGCCCTGGCCTGCCCCCAATACCAGCTGCCGAGTGGGTATTTCTTTTCCAAAAAAGCCGTCCAGCTGTCCAGGCCAGCCACGTGTCAGAAAAAATCTCCAGCGCGTTGACTGCATCTGTGTCCAGCAAAGTCCATCTGACCACAGATACATGGACTTGTAAGCACGGTCAAGGGCTCTACATCTCTGTGACAGCTCACTGGGTGAGATGGGTGGATGTCTCTGGTGATGGTCTCTTCCACACTGCAGGGATAGTGCAGGTTTACGATACCCAAGCTCCACGGGTAGCATCATGTGCCAATAGAAACCAGGCTGTGCTGAAATTAATATGTCTTGGAGATCGTCAACACACAGGTCAAGAACTGTGGACGGCTCTACACAATGAGACCGAGATGTGACTGGGTGATAAGAACCCGGCGCCAGGCAAGGTGGTGTGCGACAACGGGAGAAATCTCCCTGCCGCCCTTAAGATCGGTAGGCTTGCACACATCCCTTGACTGGCACATGTCATGAACCTGGTCGTGCAGAAATTTCTAAAGTGCTACCTGGGTCTTGACTGCCTGCTGAGGAAGGCTCGAGGTCTGAGCTCACACTTCTGGCGTTCGCATCCTGCCTCAGCCCGACTGGCTGCGTTGCAGCCTCATCTTGGCCTCCCCATCAACCGTCTCATTGTTGATGTAGCAACACGCTGGAATTCCACCCTCCACATGCTCCAGCGATTGTGGCAGCAGCATAATGCCATTATGCAGTATGAAGTGGTGCATGGCCTGACAAGTATTGGTGCGAACCTTGGGGTTTTGAGCCACAGAGAGTGGAGTCAGGTGAAAGACCTCTGCACCATCCTTGTGATTTTTGAAGAAGCCACCAAAATGGTCAGTGAGGACAATGCCCTTGTCAGCATGACCATTGTGGTGATATTAGTTCTGGAACAAGTGTTGGACACTCTGAAACAACAAGTCCTAGCAGTGACGGAGGATGAGACGGACGCAGATGCTGACACAGAGCCTTATTTGCCGTAGGATCGAGAAGGACCGACAGATTCACAACTTTATAGGTCTTCGTAAGGCTGTGCTTCTGGGACAAGGGCTGGTGCAGGGTGGTGCTTCAGCTCTCAGAGTACAGCGTATGAGGCTAGCCAGGGCTGTGTTGATGCTGAGGAAGCAGAGGAGAAGGAGGAGGCATGGCTGGACACCGACGGTACCGATGTCTCTGCGTTGGAAAGAGGTTGGAACAGATTTGAGGCGGAGGAGACAAGACAAGGAAGATCTGTTTAGTGCCCCACGACCCCGAAGCTTGGGAAATCCTGGCTGCATCTCTCACATGAGTGTTTGGATGCTCCATTTCCTGCAACATGATCCACGCATCAAGGCAATCACAATAAACAGCAGTTACTGGGTGGCCACCCTCCTTGATCCACGTTACAAAGAGAAAGTCAGCACTTTCCTTCCACCCACACAAATTGACAGTCGAATGAAGGAATTTGAAACCGTGCTCATTGATCAACTCGAGTCATCTGTTGCGTCTGCTTCACGTTCCAATGTCACGGTGGAACAATGTCAGCAACATGACAGCAGTAGATTGGCAAGTAGCCGTAGCAGCAGCAGGATTGGAAAAAAATCTTGTTTGAAATAGTCATTTTCTTAGTGCGAATTTTTATTCTGAGGGTCCATAAGGGCATCTGTGATGAACTTGGGGTCATGCTGGGGCAAAGAACAGCGGTAGTCATTGTCCTGTTCACTAAAATATTGGTTCAAATACTTATTTCTTCTTGCAAATTTTATTCGGAGGGTCCATAAGGGCATCTGTGTTGGTTTTGGGGTCATGCTGGGGTAAAGGACAGCGGTAGTCATTGTCCTGTTCACTGAAATATTGCTTCAAAAAACTTATTTCTTCTGGCAAATTTTATTTTGGGGGTCCATAAGGGCATCTGTGATGGATTTGGAGTCATGCCACTGTAAAAGACACCAATATTAAAGGTCATATTGAAAAAAGCATAATTCACATGCATCAAGGCAATCAAAATGAACAGCAGTTACTGTGTGGCCACCCTCCTTGATCCACATTCCAATTCAAAAGTGAGCAACTTCCTTCTACCCACACAAATTGACAGTAGAATGCAGGGATTTGAAACAGGGCACGTTGACCAACTGGAGACATCTGTAGCGTCTTCTTCACATTCTAATGTCACGGTGGAACAACGTCAGCAATGTAACAGCAGTAGAATGGCAAGTAGCCGTAACGGCAGTAGAATTGGAAAAATTCTTGTTTGAAATAGTCAATTTCTTCTTACGAATTTTTATTCTGAGGGTCCATAAGGGCATTTTTGCTGGTTTTGGGGTCAGCCTACTTTAAAAGGGATGCCAGGGGTGCCAATAGGGCAGTACTACTCTCAGGGGCCCTAATCAAAAATGGACCCCGTGATATGTTAAAAATAAGAACTAGTAATGGGTGGGGGCCCCATTTGATTTAGCTGCATGTGGCCATGAAATGGTTAATAGACGACTGACAGCAGCCCTGGCTCTCACCGCACTCACTCTAACTATGGCCCTGCCAGCTAAACCTCCGTGTTCCCCGTTGGGACGTTCTTGCTGCCACCACATATATGACATGTTCTTGGTCCCTGGTGCAAAAAGTGATAGGGGTCTCCTGCCAGTTACCACGTGCCATTTCCAATACCGGTGTCTTCATATGTATGAAAGGGGCCCCTTAGCAGCTGCTACCGCTGCACTTCATATAGCTATGCTGTCCTCATCTTTTCAGTTAGCAATTGAAAGGAATGAATTATTTTAGCCTGTGAATTTTTTTCTGTGACTCTTAGAGCCTAATTGTCTTGACTAAGATGTACCACGTATCCAGTTTACTGTTGTGGATGGTAATTTCAGCTTCTCCTCACCTGTTTGGGTATAAGAATGAACCTGGTCATCCTCTCCTATTTACTTTAATGGGAATCGACGATCGATCGAGATCATAAATCGTAAATCGGCGCGATATATCGCTCATCACGATAAAGGAGTTATTCCATGCAATCTCCTAATTTCATCAGGAGTGATGAGCTGGCAATTTTGGGTTTTTTTTTCCATTTTTTGGAATCTGCCAAGTCTGGCCAAAGCTGTTTTCTGGTTTTGACTCGGCTTTCTCTTGGATTCTGCATTGATACCTAGGCTTTCTGTATTCTACATATGATACTTGTTGTTCCACAGTCCTTTCTGTCTACACATGCTAGTCCTGTCTCTACACCTGTCTTCTCCTGTCAGCCCTATGTCCATGTTTCTGGCCTGATCCAGTGACCACTTTCTTGTTCTGTTTTGACAACCATGCTCTAGTGATCATGTTCTTGCTCCAGTATCCATGCTCTATTTCTGCTCTGGTGTCCATATTTCTGCTGTTTCAGTTTCCCGACTGTTCAGCTCTACATTTCTTGTCTCTCCTAAACCCTGCTGCATCTAGCAGCCAATGGTTGGACATTCTGGGGAATGAAACCTATGGACCCTCTTTCTTTGACTGAATTCTCCAGTCTAGCCAGCACCAAGCTGTTTGCAATCCCAAGGATGCAAACTCTAAAGACATTTCTTTATGTTGAACTTAGGCTTGGTTCTCTTTTCTTGCTCCAATGCACTGTAAAATCACACAACGAGACAATACATTCCATTCAAAATGTATTATTGAATTCAATCAAGGGAATCAGGAAATAAGAGTATAAGAGACTGCTTAGGTAATTTTAGAGAAACACAAACTGTCCTTTAGGAGTGCCATGACCATTAAAATATGACTACTCCTAGACAGTCAAAAAGAGCAACAACAGCAACACAAAATAATAGCAAATTGTTTTCTGGGCTACATAGTTCATTCCCGCGTACATAAATGTTCCTTATGCCACCTAAAAATAACACACAGTAGGAAATCGTTTATTTTGAATCATTCAGAATCTCCTCTTTTCTCAACACATGTCCACTCACGAAGAGCTTGCATGGCCACCAATTTAACAGTAGGATGGGCTTTGCCAAATATACTATGGGTGGCCCACAATCCCATAACATTTCTCCAAAAGAGATTAACAGTTCTCTCTTCTATAGGGGAGAGTTTTTTTGGAAATTTGAACTGTGCTCATTCCCTAACGATCTCAGTAAGACCATTAAGATTAAATCAAGTTAAGCTTCGATGAAACCAAGACTTGTCACCATTTCTCATATTTAGATTTGAAATAATTATCCCTCAATAATGCTCATTCTCTTCCTTTAGTTACATGTTTATCAGGAGCATTAACTGGAGCACTACAAATTTTTTAGAAAAATTGCATTTGCTAACACTATAATAACAACATGTGTGAATAACTGTGAACTCGAGTTTCTGTGTGTCTTGATTAGCTGATCACTGTTGGCAGTTATTTATCAGTAACTGGCTAAACAATAATACATGGACAGACATGATTTTCTGGAAGCAAAAGTCTGTATAATACACAAAAACTTTTGTTGGAGTTTACCCCCAATGACGATTTTTACAAGTCTAGATCCAACACCACACTATAGCACAGCTGTGAGTTCCACTGTTTCACAATAGTATGAGGCAAAATTGACAGGTAACTCTTAAGATACTGTTATTAATATATACTAACTCCAGGCCATTTTCAGTTTTTTCCCTCCTGCATTCCAAGAACTATAACTGTTTTATTTATTTTTTTCTTGTCAACATAGCCATAGTAAGTTTTTTGCAGGACAAGTTGTATCTTTTAATGATACAATGTAATGCATCATATAATGTATTAGGGGACCCTAAAAAATTATTTTCGAAAATACAAAAAAAAACAATTGTGCACAGGATTTTTTTCTTTGGGAGGGGGGTTATGAAGTTTAGTCAACAAAATAAATAACGCCATCTGTATTCTGTAGGGCAGTACAATTCCAGCTATACAGAAGATATATCCTTTTTGTTATGCTTTACTATTTTTAAAAAGTAAAAAAAATTCTTAAAGAGTACAAATTTCTGTGAATCACCATTTTCTAAGATTAATAACTTTTTATTTTTTCTCAAATGGAGCTGTGTGAGTTTTTGTGGGGTTAGTTCTAGTTTTTATTGACACCAATTTGGGGTGTATACAACTTTTCTAAATCCTTTTTAGCTAGTTTTTTTTCAATGAGGCAGACATCATAAATTGTGTTGCATTTTTATGGAGGCAGCAATATCAATTGTTAATTTTTTCATTTTTTAATATGAAAAAATGGAAAAAAGGGTATTTTATGATTTTTTAACTTTTTTTATTTTTCTATTTTTAAAACCTTTTTACATTTTTTACAGTAATTTTTATTCCCCCTAGTTGGCTGTAATATGTGGTCACTATGTACTGATGTACTGCAGCATATATGAATTTCAGTTATCTCCTATTACATTCTGCCCATAGCAGAGGGAGAAAGAAGTACATTCATGGCAGCCATGGTAGGCTTCCGTAAGCCTCTGGCTGTCATTGCAACCAATCAACACCCTGTATCTAACAGACAGGATATGCCTTTTATGGATCGGGTTCAGCAAGTGAGCCCACTCAATAATTCCTTAGCACTGCTAGGATATACTGGTATATCCTGGTGTACCAAAGGATTAATAATACTACATAAAGAAACCAATAATTAGAATAGTAAAGAATAAGAAGATACATATAGGGTTCATGGATAAAAAGTCTCAGACATTTTTTTTATACACTAGGTGCTAAAAATAACATATGTAATCTGTTCTCACTTAGAAAACAAAAATTCCATTGAATGTCAAAGTGAACATTCATCTGTAGGACATTCACATAATACATTTAAGACATTTAAGACTACAAGCAATGCTTAAACATACATGTAAGTACAGTGGTTCTTCAACATACAATATTAATTGGTTTGGGGCTGACCATTGTATGTTGAAATCATAACTTTATAAAAATCTGGTTATTGGGTCTGAAGCCTCCAAAAAATGAATAATACAAAATGAAGAGTAAAGAAAATGAAGCTGGTAACTAATACAAATAAAGCAACTCCTTACATATTAGGCTATGTTCACACGGCTTAAAATGGGACGTATTACAGTCTGTAATTACGCGCCGTAGTACGCAAATTACGGCTGGAAATACGTCCCAGTCATTACGGTAATCCACAGTTCTCATAGAGAACTATGGATTACGTCTCCTCTCCCTGCTCGGCGAATCCGCCACGGGGGGAGATAAGTGACATGTGAATTACCAGCGGCGCATACGCGCCGCTGGTAATGAAAGTCTATGGGCCGGCGAGGTGCCGGCCCCCCCGCCCCCACTCTCGCCCCGCCCCCGTCCACACGGCGTAATTGCAGGGCATAATTATGCCCCACAAATAAGCCGTGTGAACATAGCCTTACAGTCAGAGGGAACTACTGGACGCTGTAAATTAATTTTCATATGAGAACAGGAGGTTCTTTGGGTCATGCACTTCATAAACAATATAACAGAAATTAAGAAAATGAGGCTACCCTCGCCTGATGTCCAAAGGAGCAGCTCATTCTGGCACATGTAAAGTGCAGTACAGGACAAGTAGTACCGCACTGTACTGTTGAGAGGCGCTACTAGACTGACAATCACTGAATACAATTCACTAATACAGGGGTTTCACTAGTGAAATGTTCATGATAATTGGTTGGATCTTCAGTCAATCACATGAGTCACATATTAGCAGTGTCTGTGACATTGTATGCTAAGTGTGGTTTCAAGATACATTGTCCCAAGAAAAGACCATTGTATGGTGAAAATATTGTATCCTGAGACTATTGTAACTTGAGGGACCACCGTGCATAGGATTGTATAAAGTATATGTAAGATAATGTACTCCCTACTGTAAATTGTATTAGCAATCCCAGAGAACCGCATAAGAGCTTGTACATAATTCCTTGTGATACGCACCTAAAAAAAGGAGAATTTCCAGCCTTCTTTTTATTATTTGATCGATATATAAAGTTCCCTCACCTATTTCATAAAGAAGGTCCAAAATAGAGAGGATGCTAAAAAGAAGGGGTAAAAAAATGGTTCATCAATCAATGTATTGCACAAAGAAAAGGAATCTGTGTTAGAATGTTTCTGCAGTAAGAGATGAGCTGCGTCTCTGTAGCGCCAATCATCTCGGTATAATCGTTAGGGTCTGACATCAGAATATATTTATTATTTACAGTAGAAATTTCCATTTACATGTATTATCATCTTGTCTATATTTACTAACAACACTATATTATTTTGTTTTATTTGACTGTACTGCCATACAATATATATAAAAATATTCATTATTTATGTGGCATGCATTGTAAATTAGGCATAAATATTGTTGATTGCTTTTAGTTTAGCAAGTGTTATCTTCATTTTTTCTACTTGGATGCTTTGATATTTTATTTCAGAAGATACAGGCGGATTTTTTTCAGCTTCCCAAGGAGTTTTATTATTTCATACTCATTATTTCACCCTCAGATTTAAATGTAAAATCATATTTTCTTGTTTAAAAATAGATCTTCCATCTTTAAAGCTCATTTGAAACCAACATCCTTCTAATAGAACTTGATTCTTCTTAAGAGGTTAGGAGAACAATGCGTCTTCAGAACAGTGCATGCGAGAGACATGATAGTAGGTCTAATTTGCACATCTAGGTCTATTTAAGCCACAGATTGCCTCATTGTGCCTCAGAAAGATGTGGTTGATAGGACCCGGAATTAGGGCTCTGTACAGTTGTAGAAATGGCACCAATTGGCTGCATGATATATCCTGATTGCAGACCTAATCTTGCTGTAAAAACCTAGAGAAGACCTCATGGGGAAATATTTATGAATGCTGATTGTGACATCCTATTCAGTGTCTCATTCTAGATTTACCTGCATTTGCAACTCATGGATACACAGAAAAAAAAATGCTGAACTAAATACGGGAAAGTTTAAAGCTTTCACTTCAGACTTACTGCAGTAATCGCAACTCATTCACCATGATGTTTGTGCTTTAACTTTCAGTCCCAGGTAACAGGTGACATTTATATGTTGGCACTAGATGTGCACTAAGGGCCACATGTATGAAAACTGTTTAGGTATAAAACTCACTTTGTTTCCCATAGCAACCAATCAGTGTGCCCCTCTTATTTTTCCAGAGCACTATACGAAATGAAAGGGGTGCTCTGATTGGTTGCTATGGGCAACAAAGTGAGTTTTAGACCTAGACAGTTTTCATACATGTAGCCCTACATTTAGACAGTCAAGTCACATTATAATGACCACCAGCCAACATCCAGAGTAATTGTTCTGTGCAGCCAGATGGGCCTGGAGTGACTCAATAAGGTTTTCACAGGATTCTGGAGCCATGCTGACTGCAGTGCCTCTCATGGATGATGAAGGATGAAGGGATGGTGGTGGAGTTTCCATAGAGCGAACACGATGATCAAGAAGCTCAATTAGGCTTAAGTCTAGGGAATTGGGGTGTCAAGGCAGTACCTTAAAGTCTTGTTCATGCTCTTAAAACCAATGCCGAACACTTTTAGCCAACGTCAGAACAAGGCATCTAGGTGTTCTTAGCAAGTAGAGTGAATGGTGCCCCCCCTCCAGAAATATTCATATTTCCGGGCCTAACCTGATGCAAATGACCAATATACATGGTCTTTGCCATCCTGATAGTATCAGCCAGGGTCAGAACAAGGCATCTAGGTGTTCTTAGCAAGTAAAGTGAATGGTGCCCCCCTCCAAAAATATTCATATTCCTGGACCTAACCTGATGACCAACATACATGGACTTTGCCATCCTGATAACAGCTTTGCTGTGTGGCCTTGGTCTAATGATGATGACATGACCTTTGAGTGAACTCTGAGTTGAGTTATGTGTACTGCAAGAGACTAAGATCTGCTAAGAGCATGATCCCACGGCAGTGGACAAATACCGGCCGGTTTACCGGCCGGTATTTGTCTGATTTTGCAGCTGTCCCCACGGCAGCGGAGGGGGCGGCTTTTCTCCGCGATGAATGGAGAAGAGCCCTCCCCCCTCCCATTGAATTGTTCATCTTCCGTCCGGAAACCAGACGGAAGAATGAACATGTTCAATGTTTTGCCGCCGGACCGCCGGCGGCAAAACCGTCGGGCGGAAAACCCGTGCAGTGGGGACTGCTGCACGGGTTTTCCATAGAGCACAATTGTGCTAATTTTCGGCCGGTTTTTTAGGCAGTCTGAAAAACCGCAAACCGGCTGAAAAACCGGCCGAAAACCCGTGCCATGGGGACATGCCCTAAGTAACTGAGATGATATTATTTCACTATGTGAGCATTCAGCTTTGCAGCCATTGATTGAGAGGAGGGTGGAGTAGGTAACCATGGACACTAGGAGGGGGATAGATAGGGACAGGTGCAAAAAGTTTATAAATAGGCATTAGTTTAATTAATAGTGTTCTTATATACTGTGAAGTTCCTGTGGTTGCTGTATCTAAGCTCCTGTGGCCTGAACTTCTGTCAGGCCACAGAGGGAGATGGAGGGTCCCACTTAACCCTTTGAGTCCATTCCAGACTGAAACTAGGAAGGCCCATTGTCCTGTTTATTGGCCATGGATCTTGGAAACAGATCTTAAAGACTTTCTGGAAGGAATGGCTGACTAGAGGCAGAAGGAGGATCTCTTGGACAGGTACACTAGGGAGGTGTACATGCTAGGTAGCGCATAGGAAGTTCCCCGCTAGCCACCACAGACTGGTGTCCAGATTGCCTTTTACTTGGCCCATCTAGATCTAGTACTCCTGGGGTCGCTCTGCCATCCCCATGAGGTCTATCTGTGAGTTGCTAGGATATCAATTCTTCTGGGGTTTGAGAACTCCTTGAAGCACCAAGACTGCATCTAAATAAGAGACCGTTTTAGAGGGGAACCTCTGATGGCTACTAGCAGCAACAAAGGTAGAGAAAGGAATGTAACTTTAAGAAAGAGAGATGCCATGTTTGACAACTTGCTGATAAATAAGAGGGTCAAGTGATGTTTGATACCAACGTTTAACCCTTTGACTGCCTCCTGCTTCCTGCACCAACATCATGGGTGTCTCCCTACAACACTGCAATATCCATACAGCAGGAGGGACAACCCCCACCATCATGCAGTCCGCCCCTGGGGGTAAGAGTACTGACATCTACTACAGATTGCAGGTCCCCCACCTTTTGAGTGTTTTGGTCCTGGAACGGGGCATAAGAGATATGATTGGAGTTGTAGCTACCGTGACAACCCTGAGTGGGAGAAAGATTACTAAACTGCAACTCCTCTCATTTTCTCCTCTGCCCTCCAGTCCATTACACTAACACTGGAAGCAATGTAAAAAAAACTCAGACAGAACTGAAAAAAACACTTTATTTAAATAAACACTTCCCAACACCAGCCCTTGTAGACCATTGTATTAAACAAATTGATCCAATGCTAGTTCGATGTAGTCCAAAGAGTCTGCCATAGTCCAAAAAGGAAACATGGAAAAAATAGAACAGGACACTGATATATAATAATCTGGACACCCATCCGGCACAACAACCTGCTTTACTGCTGCCTGCTTTGAAGGATGGGATGTCACCCAGCTTTCCCAGATGATGGATAGTATATTCAGTGCCCAGAGAAGCCGGATGACATCCCACACAGCAAACATCCAGAAAGGCTGTGTACCTGTTGTGGGTGATGGGCCATCACCTAGATTTTCCAGTTGCTGGATCGCCGATTCAATGCCTGGGAAAGCTGGGTGACATCCACCACAGCAGGCACCCAGAAATGCTGAGTGCCTGCTGTGGGGGATGGAGCAGACCTGGTACCCATAATATATATAAAAAAAAGCCTACACTACTTGGCTGAGGACACCTGCAGGCTCTCCCAGTATGGGGGAGTTGGCAAATATGTTTTAACTGTTTGTGCATCTTAAGGATGCTCTAACAGTTAAAAAAAAAAAAAAAGGGCAGTCCTGGGAATCCAGAGCATGTGCCCTGGATTACTGGGACATTCTCCTAGCAGCCTGGGACCATGGACGGAATCCAAGACTGGCCCACAAGATCTATAATGGTTGGTTGTTATGCAACATTCATCTCACTCCATGAACAACCCCTTGAAGCCCCCCACCTATACCTCCTCCACAACTCAAAACCACCCACCTCTATATATACGTTTTACATTCTAAGCCCACTTCTCCCCCATACTCTAAACCCATCTTCCCCCACCACTCTAAACTTTCCATTCCCCCATGAATGCCTTTCCCCTACTATAGACCCACCTTTCCCACCACTCTAAACTGCCCCCCCAACTCCGTGCCCCCACTCGAAACCTCTCTTCCCTCACCATTCTAAGCTTCCCCATCCCCACCACTAAACTTCCAATCCCCATCAACTCCTTTCCCCCACTATAAACTCCTCCTCCCACCAGGAAATAGACTTACCTGTCCTAGAGAGCAGCATTCCGTCCATTTCAGAGCACTCTGCCCGTTCTCTTCCCAGTAATGTACTGGGTCTGTTCATCTGACAGTATACAGTATAGAATGCTGTCAGAAGAACGGCAGCAACAGTGGGGAAAGCTAGAACCTAACTCTCCCTCTGCCGCCATGTTCCCCTACCGTTCCCCTCCCATCCTTCCCCCAGTTTTAGGTGTAGGGAGTTAAAAAAATAAAGGGGGTTGAAAAAAGTTAGAAATTATCTTGTATGGGGCCTGCTCTATAATTGCACCCCCCACTGACAGACAGAAGTAGATGCCCTGTTTCTAGCCATGTCACATGACACATTCTTTTCCTGGAAGATCCCATCCACCCAAGGAAAATCACCACATGTGACTTCCTTCATGAGTTACATGCTGCCAAAATCAAAAGTAGGAAGTGGCTATAATAATGTGACTCAACTGTGTATAATTTACTGTCACAATGTTGTCCCCAGGTTATAATTTTAGGGTCAGCAATTGAATGCTTCTTTACCTAGCTCATTCCCAGATAAAGGATAGACACTTAAAGCTCCGGTGTGCCAAAGCAAAATTTCTAAAAGAACTTCCACCTACTACATGCCATTTATAATACTAGTGTCTTTAGGACCCATCGGGCTCCAGGGACCCAGTAGCGACTGTTACCTCTGCACCCCTTATAACAAGGCTTGGACTGGCCCTCAGAGAAATAGGGGAAACATTTGGTGGGTCCTAGGGCATGGTGGGCCCCTGATCATTTGTAGTCATGTACAGTTGCTATGGAATGGGTCCCAAGTATTAACTCCACTGGTGGACTCCAAGAATCAACCCCTCTGGTGGGCTCCAAGAATCAGCTTCACTGGTGGGCCCAACACACACCAGTTCTACACTGCTTATAACTATTTCCCTGCCCACAGCCTTCACAACTTTGATCCATGAGACATGTGCTTGATATCTGTACATTCAAAGAAAAAATGTTTATGCTCCTTTGCACTTTACATTCATAAGATCTGGGGCGGCATGTATGAAACTTGACACCGACACACCAGTTCTAAATTGATATAGAGGAGTGTAGAATGTGACAATATGTATGAACCTGTCGTATGTGGGTTCATAAATGTGGCGTGTGGTATGCCTTGTATAACATAGCATATCTTTGGCGCATTCAACAGTGCCATGTTTGGCGCATAATGTGCCAAGTTTGGGCATACAACTGTTTATACATCTATCGAACAGGGTTATGACGAGTTTATTTTGTTTCAAAGCACGCCAGAAACCTGGCGCAGCCCTGTTCATACATGTTGCTCCTGGTGTCTAGATCTATAGAAGAATCTTGGCACAAGGTAGAAGGGAACCATTGCCTAAGGAAATGTTTTTCCTTTTTTAGTTGCCAAGATTGATTCAAAATGACATATTAGAGAGCTTTCCAAAATGTGATATATTGTAGGCTTAAGGCCACACAATTTTATTATGGGTCTACCTTTCTTACCACCTTTGTAGTCCAATACTTAATAGAGAGCAATAGGTATCTACTCCTCTTCCATTAAATCGCAAACACTAAGGGGAGAACTGATCACTCTTATGTGAATTTCTTAATATACTTTAGTGAGTGTTGGAGCTCTTTTTCTAGTACAGACTGCAAAATCAGAATTTATTTCATTTTTTACACCACTGCAGAAAGTCTCAAATTTTTTTAACGAGCCTGGTGCTTTTGTGCTGCTCACTGAGTTTTCTTAAAAGTGAGTAAAGCTTAGCAGAAGTTTTTTTTTTTTTAGTTTTAGGTAGCTATCTAAGCCTTTTTTGAAACCCTCAACTGTTCCTGCTGTTGCCAGCTCCCCAGGCAGGCTATTACACAGATTTACAGTTCTCATGCTGAAGAAGGCTTTTCTCCTCTGGAGATTGAATCTTTTTTTCTCCCGATGAAGGGAATGTCCCTTATCTTTTTGGGGGGAATTTCCATGAAATAGCTTTTTCCCAAACATTTTGTAGGGGCCATTTATATACTTATATAAATTAGTCATGTCTTCCCATAGCCATCTTTTCTCAAGACTAAATAAGTTTAATTCTGGTAACTTTTCCTCATAACTAGAGATGAGCGAATCGATTCTAACGAAGTAGAAATCATTTAGAATTTCAGGTAAAATTCAATTCTAAACGAAGCTGAAGTTCATGGCGATTTGTGGTGACATATGCAGACAGGCAGCCAATCAGCAGCGAGCCAGCTTCAGTGATGTCACAGCCCTATGAATAAGGTAGCCATGTTTAATTCTGCCACTTGTCACTGTGTCTCGTATGCACAAGCATCTCTCTGTAGCAGCACTAGATTCTACTGTTTATTTGCAGGTCAAAGGGGTGTCGATGGGGGAGAAGTTCTCACCTTCCCTGGCTAATCTAGTCATGGCGTGGTGGGAGTTCGCCTACATCTACACCCCTGAGAATCCGTTTTTGCCGTTTTTGTTCTGGTATGGCAGATACATCGACGACCTTCTCTTTATTTGGAGGGGCGATGTATCTGCCATACCTACTTTTCTTTTTTATTTAAATAATAATCCTTTTAATTTACATTTTGTGCACCAGGTGGGGGATGGAAACATTTCTTTTCTTGATCTCACACTCACTGGTGTACCCGGCCATAAAATTGCCACAAGGACCTATCGTAAGGAAACGGCAGGCAATACCATACTGCATCACCGGAGTTTCCACCCTAAGCACACCCACAAGTCTATACCTGTGGGTGAAATGACCCGGGCCATGAGAAATTGTAGTCGCAAGGATGAATTTGTTAGCGAATGTAATGCTATCTGTAGTAGATTGACCAAAAGGGGTTATCCTGCTTGGACTTTGCAACAAGCGACCACTATAATGCAAAACAAAACTAGGGATAAATTGCTTTCCTGCAAGAGACGTATTAAATCTCAGGAACAGGGAGTTTCCAGAATCAATGTTCTGGCACTGGATTATAATACTCAATTTCGAGCAATTAAGAATATATTTTTGAAACACCTACCTGTGTTATTGGTGGATCCCGTTCTTGAGGAAATTTTGTCTGGGGGCACACGTGTTGTCACCTGGAAATCTCGCACCTTGGGTAGTCTGTTAGCCCCTAACACTATCAGCTCTAAGACGTCCAATCAAACATGGCTTAAGTACAAAGGCTTTTATAGATGCGGTTCTAACCCTTGTAGGGTTTGCGGGTTTGTCACCCCTGGCAGGGTTTTCCATAACAGTCAACAAACTAAATCATTTATTATCCGCAAATACATTAACTGTAATTCACACCATGTTGTGTACTTAGCCACCTGCAGTGAATGTAATCTTCAATATGTGGGGAGTACCACCCGTAGATTAAAAACCCGCATCCTCGAACAGGTCCCAACTTTCTAATCACTTTCGGGACGTACATGCAGGAAATTTTAATAAACTACAAATTATGGGCATTGATAGGGTGACCAAATCCATACATGGGGGGGACCTGGGACATATGCTTCATGATAGGGAGGAATATTGGATCATTGCTCTTGACACTGCAGCCCCTTTGGGGTTAAATCTTAAAAGAGAGTGGATGTTCCAGTATTAGAATTCATATTATAGCGGTATTTTCTGTATTATATTATGTCCTGACATTTTATTACTGGTAGTGAATGTGAAATACACAATAGTATCTTGTATATTTATTGGGGGGGGTGTGGTTTGACGCTGTGTTATCTTGCCGTGTTTGAGCTTTTTCTCCCTTTCACCTTGCAGGCAGTCCTTGCCATAGTATTTTCCAGCCTGTTCTTATTATTCTTTGTTGTGTGGGGAAGATTCAGTGGTTTTATTGTTGTAAGGTGTCTCTTGCCTGTCCTTGACGGCTTGTTCATGTCCGGAGTTGCAGCATCAGAGGGTTCGGCACCGGGATTTTTCTTGGCTCTTCCTCTGTTGATACGTCTTCCTTGGCTGTTAGTCGTTGCCTTGGTTACTGTTTTCGTCACTTCCTGGAGACGCCGCATGGCTCGCAAGCGGGTTGTGACAGCTTGCTTGCATCTGGCGGCGTCCCGGAAGTCGGCGCAGTCATCCCCGGGGCGAGCCGCCGGGAACAGGTGAGTTCACCTCCATATCGTTGTTTTATTTTACTATATATACCAGCACTGTTGTGTTATTGGTATGCCATGACTAAGGCTGAATCATACACCTGAAACGCGTCGGCGTTACCATTTTGGGTTTTTTCTATGCAGAGTTGGGTTACCTGGTTTTTTACCTATTTTACAATAAAGGATCACGCTTTTAATCTTCTCTGGTACCGCGGTATCATCTTCTTTATATCCATTGGACTACATACGGGCTTCTCTGACCGGGATACCTGCGGAGGCCATCCATATATGGGGTAAGCTGGTCCATTTGCCTGTTTTGCCTAGCAGCACTAGCTTGCACTCTGTGCAAAATACTTCCGATTTTAGAGTTACTGGGGTGAATTACCTTTCAAATACACAGGTGTGTGTCATATGTGCACCTGTTCCAGAACCAGCATTTTTTTTATTTTGGGATATTGCTATCTGTGGCAAAGAGTTAATTTTTTCACTTATTGTGGGGAACTCTGTGTCAAATCTAATGTGTGTATGTTTCCCCTACACACATCTGAAATCCATCCAGTTCAATCTGTTGGGATATTGCTATCTGTGGCAAAGAATTAATTTTGTCACTTATTGTGGTGATTCTGTTAAACGTTGATACATGTAGAGCCCCTCCTCCCCGAAGGAGTGGAGAGGGTGTCGGCAGTAATTTTGCATTGACGTCACTGATAATTTTGCCCTTCCTTTGATCCTTCAGTGTTCACTTTCAATCGGTCAATAACCATCAGTATTGCTAAATCCAAAATAAAACAGGGGTTGATCCAAGAAAGAGATAACAAGTAAATAGAATATTTGCATGTTTTCTGTTTTGTATCCACTCCTGCTTTTGGCTGTCACAGGGCTCGGCGACGCGGTTGTCCCCCTGCGCTTACGGGGTCCAGCGCGGGTGCCCGCAGCCCTTGCCCTTCTGCTCCTGGCCGGGAAACCCCATATTCACCAGTCCCCGCTCCTGTGTCTGGCTCCGACGGCTGGTCAGGATTTAAAGGGATAGCGCGCCGGTAATTGGCCATTGCCAGCCGCTGATCCTATTTAGTGTGCACGCCTCCTACACTCACTGCCAGTTCTTTGGTGTGTGTTTGGAGAGCTTAGTTTGTATTCAGAAGTCCATCTTGCATACCCGTGTACCAGTCCGCCTGCTTACGTTTCTAACCTTGCCTGTTTGCCGCCTGCCCTGACTGTCTGCCTGTCTCTGACCACGAACCTCTGCTGCCTGCCCTGACCTTTTGCCTGGCCCTGACTACGCCTCTGGTTTACGTTTCTGTACCACGCTGTACCCCGGGCGCCACCGCAAGCAAGTCACGTCAGGGGTAGCGACCTGGTAGCCTCACGCCGCAGCAAGTCCATCCCGCTTTGCCGCGGGCTCTGGGGAACACCGGGGGCTTCTTAGACTCCGCTCCCTGGTGTGGCTAAACTATCATCGCTTGCGGTGGTCCAGCGAATCCACCTCCACATTACAGTACGAACAGTACGAAATGGATTCCGCCAGGGTACGTCTGCCCGACCTCCGGGATGTCACGACGGCTGTCGCCCAGCAGAGCCAACGTATAGACCAGCTAGCGGCTATGATGCAGAACCTTGAGGCCCGTCTACTTCCACCGGCTACCGCCACCGCACCTGCATCTGTGGATCCATTGCTCTACCTGCTACGGCTTCGGGACCCTCTCCGCATCTGCCACTCCCCTCACGCTATGATGGAGACCCCAAGAAATGACGAGGGTTCATCAGCTAGTGCTCCATCCACTTCGAGATGATGGGGCATCAATTTCCTACAGAGCGAGACAAGGTGGCCTTCATAATCAGCCTCTTGTCTGGAGAAGCCTTGGCTTGGGCCACGCTACTATGGGATCGACGGGACCCTCTGACGGCTGACCTCTAAACCTTCCTCCGGGGGTTCCACACGGTCTTCGAGGAACCAGGCCGTACTTCTTCAGCCGCCGCAGCACTGCTCCGGCTGCGTCAGGGCGACACCACGATCGGTCAGTATTCAGTGCAGTTTCGCACTCTCGCTTCTGAGCTGGACCGGAACAACGAAGCTTTGGTGGCGACATTTTGGCAAGGTCTCTCGGGACGAATCAAGGATGAGCTCGCCGCTTGGGATCTACCAGCTGCTTTGGATGACTTAATCCACTTAGCCACCCGAGTCGATATTCGGTTCGCCGAAAGGCAACAAGAGCTCCGCCTTCAACGGGAGGACGTTCGTCCACGCCGGTTATCCCGCTTGGCTCCCACATTCCAGCGGCCACCTCTTCATCCTCCGATGGTTCCCAAGGAAGAACCTATGCAGGTTGAGAGCGCCCACCTGTCCCAGGAGGAACATTCACAGCGCCACCAGAAGCAGCTGTGTTTCTATTGTGGCGGTTCTTGCCATTTCATTGGGGACTGTCCGGTGCGCCCGGGAAACTTCCGCACCTAGGGCTCGTAGGAGAGGCGACCCTAGGTGTTAGTGCGGCCTCCTCCCGTCTGACCATGCCCGTATGTATTGGGTGCTTCACCGGACAGCACCTTTCAGGCCACCGCCTTTATTGATTCAGGATCTGCAGGAAACTTCATAAGCCACGAACTTGTGACCAGGTTTCGCCTCCCTGTGACTCCATTGCAGAAGCCTATGTTCGTCTCGTTGGTCAGTGGCGAATGCCTCAAGGACGCTATCCGCTTCCGTACTGCCCCCCTCACCTTGCAGGTGGGGGCTCTTCCCAAGGAGACTTTACAACTTCTCCTCTGAGATCCTTCTGGGCCTTCCATGGTTGCAGGACCATATCCCGACCTTGGATTGGAGCTCAGGTGAAGTTTTGCGTTGGGGTTCCGCGTGCCTCTCGCGTTGCCTGTCTAAGCCGCAACCTGCTTCTCAGGTCGCCTACCTGAAATCTACCAAGCCTCCACCAGGCCTACCTACGCCATACTGGGACTTCACGGACGTCTTTTCGGAAAGACAGGCCGAAACGCTTCCTCCACACCGGCCTTATGACTGCCCCATTGATCTGCAACCTGGCTGTACTCCTCCCCGGGGCCGGGTCTATCCCCTCTCCGTCCCGGAGACTAAAGCTATGTCTGAGTACATCATTGAGAACCTCCGTAAAGGCTTCATTGTAAATCCTCGTCTCCCCGCAGGAGCCGGCTTCTTTTTCGTGGAGAAAAAAGGGCGGGTCTCTCCGGCCCTGCATCGACTATCGGGGCTTAAACAAAATTACACAAAAAACACTACCCTCTGCCCCTTTATTTTCCCGAACTTTTTTCGACCCGCCCCCGCCCGGGGGGCAAAAAATCTTTTCCCCAACTGGATCACGTGGGGCTTTTTAACTTAATCCCATTTTGAGAAGGGGGATTTAATGGGGAAAACCGGGGTTTAAAAACGCGGGGTGGGGCCCCCTTCGAGTATCTGGTTAGCCATTTTTGGGCCCCTGTAACGCCCCGCAGTATTTCAGAACTTTTCAATGAGATCTTTTTGGGAAACCCACTCTACGTCCCTTTTGATTGTTTTAAATTGGACGATATTTCCCCAATTTTCCCCCCCTGATCTCGAACTCATCGCCACCAGTCCCCCCCCATTCCTCAGCACTCCGCATCCCAACGCTTTTTTTTCCAAACCGGAGAATTTTCTCCCTTTTAACCCTAAACCCGCCCTACCCCCTTCTTTAGGGGTACATCGTCTCTGATAAGGGGCCTTTTGGAATGGATCCCCTTTTAAACTCTCCCCCAGTTTTTTCAGTGGGCCCCAACTATGGGTTTAGCGATTATTAAACGACTTTTTTTTGATTTTTTTTTATCACGCGATAAATTTTGGGTTAAAAACCCGTGCATAATCCCATTAATATCGCGCCATTTTCGGGACTTTCCGGGCATTTTGGGCGGCCAGCAAATCAAATTGAGAATAGAGTAGGGTGTGCTGTGGGGTGCGACGTCATGAAATGGGGTATTTTAAAGGTTTTCGAATTTGGGTGGAAAAAAACACATAAACCCGTTTTACATAAACAGCCCCCTTTCCCGTTCTGGGCCCCAGTTGGCAGCATCTCATAGTAGTAGGGCGTTTGCCCATCTCTGTCAAACAGCTCCCTTAAATTTTTCCAAATTTGGGTTTACAAGACAGCTATACTTTTTAGCTTTGAACCTTAAAAATTAGTTAGATTACGATTTGCAGATTTTTAGGTAGTTAGGAAAATTTGGCGAGAATTTTTTTAAAAAGGGGATCCCACCCGGGAAAGTCACAGGGGAAAGGGGGGGTTTGGGGGGGGGGGGCGAACACAACAGACAGGCTCTTTTTAAAAGGGTACTGGATATTGTGGGACCCAGACCCTTTGTTTTAGCATTTATTGGGAATAGCTTTTTAAAAAACAGTTTTTCTGTTTTTAGATATTACTTGGTTTTTTGGGCAGCCTGAAAAATTAAATTAGGGTACAAAAACTTTTCAATAACCCCAGGTCCCCATTTGTTAGGGGCAAAAATCCAAATTTTTTTTATCAGTATACCTTCCAGGTAGCTGTTTTTTTTTTCATTTTGGGCACTTCCCCAAACCCTTTTTTGATAGAGGGAAACCCTTCACTTTAAAAAAGAAAACCAGAATTTTGTAAATCACCAAAAGGGTAAATTTATAGGGGCCCAAAATACCGTTTATTATCCCTAATCATTTCAGATACGTTTTTTTTTTTTTTTACTTTTTTTGGGCATCAAAACTTTGTTTTTATAGAGGGACCTTGCACTTAAAATTTTTTTCCAGCAATTTTTAACGTCACCCCAGGTTGGGAAAATTTTTTGGGGGCAAAAAAAACCGTTTTTATCCGTATAAAATTTCAGATAGGGTTTTTTTTTCAATTTGGCGCAGTCCCCCTTTATTCCCCCAAGGCACCTTTCAATTAAAATTTAATCCCAAAAATTTTTTCTCCCGGGGAGGTGTATTTTTTTAAAGGGGTCCCAAAATTTTAAAACCCCGGTTTTATAAATTCCTTAAATTTAACCCAATTTTTCCCCGGGGGTTTTGGTTGGGTATTTTTTCAAAAATTTTGGGTTTTTAGGGCAATCCAATTTTTGCTAGAGGTACCTTGCCCCTTAAATTTCAATCCAGCCAAATTTTTTTAGTCACTATTTTTAGCCGGGTTTAATCACAAAGTTTTAAATGGCAAGGTTTTTTTTGGTGTTCGAAATTTCCAGATCATGCCCATAATTTTAAAGGTTTTTTAAAACCCGTGGGATCCCCTATTAAGTCGCGGGCCATTTTCGGCGCTTTCCCGTAATTTTTTTGGGGGGCCAGCAAATCAGATTACAGAATAGACAGGGTGAGATGGGGTGGGGGCACGTCATTATGGGATGTGTATGGTTTTCGATTGGCTGGGAAAAAAAAAAAAGACCTCGTTTTTTTCATATTTAAAAGCTTTCCTGTTTCCCGCCTCATGTCCCCCTCCGCTTTTATAGGGATAGGACCCCCGTTCTGCCCGTGGCCAAACAGCTCAAACGAAATTAAATCTATTTCTGCACAGAGAAACCTCTACTATTAGCGTGATCCTTACCAATTTAGTTACATTAGGATTTGCACATGTTTATGAGTTAGCTAGAGAATTTTAAAGCAGAATCTACCACTGTAACTTCACGGGTGGGATGCGGGGGGGGGCCCCGCGGGCGCACACAGACACCAAGCCCTATCTTTAAAGAACACTGGATAAGTTCACCAAGACTTAGTGTAGTACATTGAGTGGAATATCTTTATTATTAACAGTTTGCTATTGAAATAATTTCCTGATATTGGGCAGCCTGAACTTAATATTGGGATAAACATCATTTTCTAGTAAACTGCATGGTCTCTTTGTTTAGCTCGCAAAACTCCACTTTATTATCAGATAACATTTCAGATAGGTGTTCAATTTTACCCATTAACACACCTTGACTGTTGATTATATCCACCTTGCAACTTAAATTACAAACCATCAATTCTTGTAGTCAGCACAGGGTTGTTTGTTGCCAAAATACCGTGTATCCATACGAAAACATCACAGTTAACGTGTTTTGTGACTTTGCCCACCCCAGCAGCTGTCATTGACCCAGCATCTACGTAATCTTAACAACAACGCAATTCAAATATGCACCAACAGTGAATTGAAAGGTGCCTAAAAAAACCTTTTATTTAAATCAAAACATAACAGTTACGTGTTCTTGAAGACTTTATGCTGCACATCAGCCTGTTCATCTGAACGCATCATATCTACGTAAATCCTTAACTAAAACAGCAATCCACTAATTCCACCACAGGTGAATTAGAAAGTGCCAAAAAATACAGTTTTATTAGTATCAAAACATAACGTTACGAGAGATTTTATTTTGACTTTTGCGCACCCATCAACTGTTCATTGACAGCAGCGCATCTACGTAAATCTAAAACAGAATTCTAAAGTATCACACAGTGAAATGAAAGGTGCAAAAAATACATTTATTATATCAAAACATAACAGTTACGTGATTATTTTTGACTTTTGGCGCACATCAGCACATGTTCATGACGCAGCATCTACGTAAATCTTAAAACATCAATTTTAATTCACCACAGGTGAATTGAAAGGTGCAAAAAAAACAGTTTATTATATCAAAACATAACAGTTACGTGTTTTTTGAACTTTTGCGCATCTCACAGCACTGTTCATTGACGCAGCTTCTACGTAAATCTTAAAACAGCAATTCTATATTCATCACAGTGAATTGAAAAAAGGTGCAAAAAATACAGTTTATTATATCAAAACATAACAGTACTGTTTTTTGACTTTTGCGCACCCAGCACTGTTCATTGACGCAGCATCTACGAAATCTTAAAAAACAGCAATTCTATATTCACCACAGGTGAAATGAAAGGGTGCAAAAAATACAGTTTATTATATCAAAACATAACAGTTACGTGTTATTGACTTTGCGCACACCAGCACTGTTTCATGCTGACGAAGCATCTACCTAAATCTTAAAACATCAATTCAATATTCACCACAGGTGAATTGGAGAGTGCAAAAATACAGTTTATTATATCAAAAACATAACAGTTTACGTGTTTTTGACTTTTGCCGCACCCAGCACTGTTCATTACGCAAGCATCTCACGTAAAACTTAAAATAGCAATTCTATAGTCACCCAGGTGAATTGAAAGGTGCAATAAAATATACCGTTTGTTATATCAAAACATAACAGATTACGGTTTTTATGACTTTTGCGCACTCAGCACTGTTTCATTGACGAGCATCTACGTAAATCTTAAACAGCAATTCTATATTCACCACAGGTAATTTGAAGGTGCAAAAAAAACAGTTTATTATATCAAACATAACAGTCACGTGTTTTTTTGACTTTTGCGCACCCACCAGCAACTGTTCATTGACGCAGCATCAACGTAAATCTTAAAACAGCAATTCTATATTCACCACAGGTGAATTGAAAGGTGCAAAAAATACAGTTTATTATATCAAAACAAAACAGATACGTGTTTTATGACTTGTGCGCACTCAGCAACTGTTTCATTGACGCAGCATCTACGTAAATCTTAAAACAGCAAATTCATCTTCACCACAGGTGAATTTAAAAGGTGCAAAAAATACAGTTTATTAATATCAAAACTTAACAGTTTACGTGATTTTTACGTTGCGCACTTCAGCACTGTCATTGACGCAGCATCTACGTAAACTCTTAAACAGCAAATTCTATTTCACCACAGGTGATATGAAAGGTGCAAAAAATACAGTTTAATATATCAAAACATAACAGTTAACGTGTTTTTTTGGACTTTTGCGACTCAGCACTGTTCATTGACGGCAGCAATCTACGTAAATCTTTTTTTTAAAACAGCAATTTGATATCACCACAAGGTGAATTGAAAGGTTGCAAAAAATACAGTTTTTTATATCAAAAACATAACATTTAAGTGTTTTTTGACTTTTGCGCACTCAGCAACGTGTTCAATGACGCAGCATCTACGTAAATCTAAAAACAGCAAATACTATATTCAAACACAGTTTAATATGAAAAGGTGCAAAAATACAGTTTATTATAATCAAAACTTAAATTACGTGATTTTTTGACTTTTGCGCACCCAGCAACTGTTCATTGACGCAGCATCTACGTAAATCTAAAAACAGCGAATTCTATATTCACCACAGTTGAATTGAAAGGTGCAAAAAATCCAGTTTATATATCAAAACAATAACAGTATATAACGTTTAATATTTGACTTTTGGGCGCACCCAGCACTGTTCATTGGACGAGCATCTACGTAAATCTTAAAACACAATTTATATTCACCACAGGTGAATGAAAGGTGCAAAAAATACAGTTTATTGATACTAAAACATAACAGTTACGTTGTTTTTTGACTTTTGCGCACCCAGCACAGTTCATTGACGCAGCAATCTCCTACGTAAATCTTAAAAATAGCAATTCTATATTCACCACAGGTGAATTGAAAGGGTAGCAAAAAATACAGTTTAATATATCAAAACATAACAGTTACAGTGGTTTTTTGATTTTGCGCACTCAGCACAGTTCATTGACTCAGCATCTACGTAAATCTTAAAACAGCAATTCTATATTCACACACAGGTGATTGAAAGGTGCAAAAAAAACAGTTTATTATAATCGAAAACATAAACAGTTACGTGTTTTTTTGAGACTTTTGCGCACGTCAGCACTGTTCATTGGACGCAGCCATCAACGAAAATCTTAAAATAGCAATTCTTATATTCACCCACAGGTGAATTGAAAGTGCAAAAAATACAGTTTAATTATATCCAAACATAACAGTTACGTGTATTTTTGAACGTTTTGCGCACTCAGCACTGTTCATTGACGCAGCATCTACGTAAATCCTTAAAACAGCAATTCTAAATTCCACCACAGTGAATTGAAAGGTGCAAAAAATACAAGTTTATTATATCCAAAACATAACAGTTACTGTTTTTTTTGACTTTTGGCGCACTCCACACTGTTCATTGACGCTGCATCTAACGTAAATCTAAAACCACACAATTCTATATTCACCCACAGGTTGAATTGAAAATGGTGCAAAAAACCGTGTTATTATACCAAAAGATAACAAATACGTGTTTTTTTTGACTTTTGCCCAGTCCATATTTGTTGATAAGACACTTGCAGTTAAATTTGAATCCAGCAATTTTATTTTGCACAGCGATTAGAGGGATTTGGAGATAGCTGTTGATTAGCCGTCTTTTAAAAGAATACTTTTTCCAAAACTATTCCGATACCTTCTCAAATTTTTTAAATTTCTGACATGGAGCGAAATGCAGGTGGTACTCGAGCAAACAGAGGGGGTTACACATGGAGGTAGAGGTACGAGAGAATGTGCTCCTATCCAGTGCTGCGACAACACCATGCCACGGATCGCAGTTGCAGGGACCGTCGGACCTGTCACAAACATCAGCGCTGGGTCAGGGCCCTGTGAATCTAATAACGAACATCGTCGCCATCAGTCCTTCAGTGTTAATGCAACCTGTCATCTAGCAGTCTTACTCCTCGTCCTCGCAGTCACGGCCCACAAATTTCGTCATCAGCATCATCACATCCGTTCCAACATGAAGCAGCCAACACAATGTCCAAGCTCGTGTACTCACCACTGTGGATAATCCATTGTCTAAGACCTCTTTGATGACAAAATGCGGCATCACTTGGGGTCAGAAGGCATGTTAAAAGACAAGAGGATGATTTATCGGCTCTGACGCCCAGTTACTGATGCCATCAGAGAGGTGAAGGAAGCCGGGTCAATCGGCAAAAATCCCGGCGGGCCTCGTCGGCAACGCTTGCAGTGCCCCTTGCTTGTAGCCCGCAGCTTCTGGATGCAGAAAGTCAAGACACCAAGTCACCTGTTGTTGATGATGATTAGATACGACAATTGCGGATCCATCCTGGTCTTTTCCCGCAGAATTTGCTGCGACGCTTCATCAGGACGAGATGAAAAGGGGAAGACGATGGGGTAGTGTCAATACTGGTCCCTGCCACAAAAAGGGAGAGGGCGGTCGCGCAGAAGGTCCGTGATATGATTCCGCCAGCCACTCAGCGCAAACCCCGCTCCTCGCTTATCGCCGTCAAAAAGTCCAGGACCTCTCAAGCCTGGGCCCTTCTATGAGCAAGCCCTGATTCACACCAGCCGATGTCATATGCCTGCCTTTGGCCGTAAACGCATAAGTAGAGGCAAAACCTTAAGTGTTAACCACCACCAACAATGTTCTAGTCACATGCAGCGAATGATAGTTTGGAAAATGGAGGTAAACACTTGGCCAAAAAAAGGCCAGACCTGTGACGCCGAGCCTCCAACCACAGGTCCAAACCCTCTGTCACCGCCTCCTCCTCCTCCGCCACCACCAAGCGATCTCAGCTGCCCAGTCTCTCAGAGTCATGAACAGAGGATCAGCCTCCGCTTCAGCCTCCACCGTCGCCCGAGTACCACCAGCACCACCAGAGACCCATCCTACTTCCATCTCCTTCCCGCCAGTTTTGACGACCTGCACGCCGTACAAGCCGAGCGTACCAGTCTAGCAGCAGCCCTTCTGTCTTCCAGGTTTGGGAGCAGAAGAAAACACTTAAAAACCCAAACACATCCCAAAGCCAAAGCCTTAACGTCGGCATTGCCAGCTTTTGGCCTGAAATGTTGCTTTTCCGTCTGGTGGACACAGATTGGGTTCCTCTACGTCATGGCCCTCGCTTGCCCCCAATACCAGAGCCGAGCATGCATTTCTTTTGCGCAGAAGACCGTCCCTGCCTGGCCAGACCACGTGTCCCAATCTAGATATATTCAAGCGCGTTGGTTCTGCATCTGTGTCCGGAAAAGTCCATCTCAACTCACATCTCTGTGACAGCTCCACTGGTGACTGGTGATGTCTCTGGGGGTGACGGTGGCTTCTCAGGCTCGGCGCACGCTCTTCAAAACCGCAGGGATGGTGCAGGCTCTTTCCCCCAAGGTCCTCTGGTGGCATCGACTGCCCAGAGACATCCAGCCGTGTATTGAAATTGAATCTAGCCTTTGAGACCGTCCACACACAGTCAGGAGCTGTGGACGCTCTAAGCAACGAGACCGAGCGCTGGCTGGTGACAAGAACCTGTGCCAGGCAAGGTGTGTGCGATAACGGCGAAATCTAGCTGCCGCCCTTAAAGATCGTAGGCTGGAGCACATCCCTTGCGCTGCACATGTCCATGAACCTATGTCGTCAGAAAATTTTCTAAAGAGCTAACCCGGGTCTGGACCTATGCCTGCTGAAGAAGGCCTCGAGTCCTGAGTTCGCACTTCCGCCGTTCGCTGACCCTGCTATCGTGCCCCCTGGCTGCGTTGCAGCGTCAGCTCGGCCCTCCCGTCAACCGACTCAGTTGTTGACGTGGCAACACGCTGGAATTCCAACCCTCCACATGCTCCAGCGATTGTGGCAGGCAAGGCGCAATGCCCATTTACGCATAACGAAGTGACACAATGCCTGACAAGCACGGTACGACCTCGTGTATTAGGTGTTGAACCACCGAGAGTGGAGGCAGGTGAAAAGAGCTCTGCACCATCCTTGCCAGTTTTGAAGAAGCCCCAAAATGGTGCAGTGCGGACAATGCCCTTGTCACATGAGCAGTGTGGTGAACTTATTTCTGGAACGTCGTCTGACACTCTGAAACAGAACGGTCCCCGCCAGCGACGGAGGAGGAGACGGACACAGAATGCCGGACACGGAGCCTTTCTCTCCGTCAAAATCCAACAAGGCCCGACAGTTTCAAATCACAATTTCATTTCTTCATTAGGCAGTGTTCGGGTCCAGAGCTAGTGCAAGGTGGCGCATCAGCTCTCAGGGTGCATCATCCAGCAAGTCAGTGCTGTGTTGAAGCTGTGCCGGAGGCAGCGGAGGATGAGGAGGAGGAGTATTCCTTGACACCGATGTTCGACGTCCCTGCCTTGGAAAGAGGTTGGGCGCAAATTTGAGGCGAGGAGGAAGATGAGGAAGAACAGTTGCTAGTGGCCCCCCCCCCTCACCCGGACTTGGGAACTCAAGGCTCCATCCCCTCACACATGAGTGCTTTGGATTCTCCATTTCCCTCCAACAGGATCCTCGCATTAAGCCATCAAAATGAACAACAGTTTTAACTGGTGGACCCACCCTCCTGGTTCCCCGTACAAAAAAAAATCACATCTTTCCTTCCACCCACCCAAATAGAGAGTAAAATGCAGGAAATGGAGACCTTGGCTGATGAATCAACTGGAGACATCGTTGCGTCTGCTTCACGTTCCCCAAATTCACGTGGAACAACATCAGCGTGACAGCAGTAGAGTGCCAAGTAGGCGTAGCGGCAGCAGCAGGCAAGGTGGCAGAAGCCCTAATGGGTGACCTCTGGCAATCTTTGTTTCCCACCCTCACCAACGCATGCAATGCAGGGCACACATCCACACACAGAGATCAGCTTTAAATCATTGGTGCACGACTATCTGCGCTCAACACCGATGTTTTTGCCATTGTTCCGGACCCAATAGACATCCCTGGGTATCCAAAATGGACGAATGGCCCTAGGCTGGCTCGTCACGCCCATAGGAGGTGTTTGTCCTGCCCAGCAGCCCAATCGTCATATCTGAGCGGACCCTTCAGCACAGCTGAGGAGTCATTACAGACAAACGCATCCGTCTTTCCACAATAATGTGGATCTTTACTTTCATCAAGATGAATCAGCATGATCTTCTGATTATGTTGTGCCCCAATTGCCGAGGTCACCGAGTTAGTTGTGCCAAGTCTACTTCACATTCCTTATCAAACAGAAATGGTCCTCTTGAAAACATTTTTTTAAAAAACTGATCATTTCTTTTTTACTGCACAAATTTATTCTCTTTCCACATTATCCATTATGCTGGTTTTGCTGTGAGGTAGACTGTTAAAAGACAGCAAGTTTCATGACACACACGTATTCCCATTATACTCACTTTATCTTAAGAAGCTTTTCGCATTGTCAATGGTTTTGAGGTCAATTGTTGCTGTGAGATACAGCAATAATCATATGGTCCTTTGGAACAGAACTGTGGCATCTAAGTGTGGCATTTCTCCTCACAATTTTTTAATATGGCTGAGAATTCATATATATAAATATTTTTGGGTCATGTAGCTGTGAGATACAGCAATAGATCCATGGTCCTTTGTAACAGAAATGTGCTTCAAAGTGCATTTCTTCTCCTCACAATTTTTTTTAACAGTGGCTGAGAAGTCATTTTTATAATTATTTTGGTCATGATCCTTTTAAATGCAACAATACAACAGGTCCTATTATAAAAAAAATTTGTTTCTTAACAACATTTTAGTTCTTCACAATTGACCAAAGTGCTCAAGGGATCATGCTTTGAATTTTTGAGTCTTTTGCTGTGACATGCAGCTATACTACAGGTCCTATTCTAAAAAATGTTGTTTCTAACAGACATTTGTTCCACAATTGACCAAAGTGACTCATGTCATGCTTTAGGAATTTTTGTGGGCATTTTGCTTGTGACATGCAGCTATACTACAGGTCCTATTCTAAAAATGTTGTTTCTAACAGACATTTGTTCTTCACAATTGTCAAGAGTTGGCGTCAAGGGTGATGTGCTGTCAAAACAGGACATAGGTAGGACACTGTTAATGGAGCACATAATTGCAAAATGACTAGATTTTTGCAAGATCTTAACATACTATCAAACTGTATTGAGACTCACCCATTTAATACAAATGAAAAAAAGAGAAACCAAAGACATGTGGATTCCATCCTATTTAAAAATGTGTTTTCTAGAATTAAAGTACTAAAAAACTTTGCAATGTACAAAATACTGTTAAAAAAAGTCTCCTTCTGAAAATTGTGTTACAAGGAGGTACAAGGAAAACTTTGACCAATGTATGGTATGTCCAGAGACATGAGTATGGAGCAGGACAGAGAACACAGTACAAGAGACCATTTCCTCCATCACGGGATAAAATGAAAAAAGAATGCCAAGATAAAGGGCACCTGGGTGTAACAGGAAGCGTACCACCAGATTTCCAATGATCTTACAATTGGTCCACACTCAACGGAGGGCAAGCGCTACCCAGGTATTGACTGTGTAACAGAGAAGGCTGGATTCTCACACTTCCGCTTCCGCACATTGCTTCAGCCCGACCAGTTTCGTTGCTTGCGTCCTCAGTGGCATTTTTAACCTGCGTGGTTAATAGGATGAACCGACCGCCAGCCTGGGCTTTCCTCCGCACCCACTGTAACTACCTCCGGCCCTGGGGCATGCTGTGCCCAGGACAGTAATAGTCAATGTCCAGTTCAAACTAAAATGGTGGTTGAGAGAGACCCTTATTTTCCGGCACTTTTATAAAATGTGGGGTGCATGCAAGTTTCGGGGGCTCATGCTGTGGCCCAGGACAGGTATAGTCAATGTCCAGAAACTAAAATGGTGGTTGAAAGACTACCTTTTTTCCGCACTTTTTAATTTAGTGGAGTCATGCAGGTTAGCTCATGCTGTGGCCCGAGACAGGTATATCAATGGTCCATGAAACTAAAATGGTGTTGAAAGACTCCTTTTCCCCGGCACTTTTTAATGTGGGGGTCATGCAGTTTGGGGCTCATGCTGTGGCCCAGACAGGTATAGACAATGTCCAGTGAAACTAAAATGGTGTAGAAAGACTCCATTTTTTCCGGCACTTTTTAAATGGGGGGGTTCATGCAGGTTTGGGGCTTCATGCTGTGGCCCAGGACAGGTATAGTCAAAGTACCAGTGAAACTAAAATGGTGTTTGAAAGACTCTTTTTCCTTCCGCACTTTTTAAATGTGTGGTGGTCATGCAGGTTTGGGCCATGCTGTGCGCGTACAGGACAGGTATAGTCCCACACTGTCCGAGTGAAACTAAAATGGTTGGAATTCAAGACTTTTTCCATTTTCCGGCACTTTTTAAATCTGGGAGTCATGCAGGTTTGGGGCTCATGCTTGTGGCCCCAGGACTGGTATAGTCCATGTCCAGTAAACTAAAATGGTTGTTGAAAGACCCTTTTTCCGGCACTTTTTAATCTGTGTGGTCAATTGCAGGTTTGGGGCTCATGCATGTTGCCAGAGACAGGATAGTCTAAGTCCAGTGAAAACTAAAATGGAGTTGAAAGACTCCTTTTTTCTCCGGCAGTTTTTAAATCTGGGGGTCATGCAGGTTTGGGGCTCATGCGGTGGCCCAGGACAGGATAGTCTAATTCCAGTGAAACTAAAATGGTGGTTGAAAGACTCCTTTTTCCATCAGTTTTTAAATCTGGGGGCATGCAGGTTTGGGGCTCATGCGGTGGCCCAGGACAGGTATAAGTCAATGTTCCCAGTGAAACTAAAATGGTGTTGAAAGACTCCTTTTTTGTGGCCACTTTTAATCTGTGGGTCAGACAGGTTTAATGGGTCCATTCTGGTGTACAGGACAGAATAAAGTCAATGTCCAGAGAACTAAAATGGTGGTGAATAGACTTTCCTTTTCCGCACTTATTAAATCTGGGGTCATGCAGGTGGGCTCATGCTGTGGCCCAGGAGGTATAGTCAATGTCCAGTTCAAGTAAAATGAAGGTTCAAATCAAACTGCCTTAAGCGACTTTTTTAATTTGTGGGTGATGCCAAGGGTTAAGAAAGGGTGCATGCTGTGGTACAAGACAGGGAAAGAAGAATGGTCTGTGACTTCTTTTCTGTGGCTTGTTATAACCTAAGTGTGTTGCCAGAGATGTAGCACGATCCATTTGACTAGTGTGTGGGATGTTAATCCAGCTTCTCCATCCCTGTTTGGTGTAATAGTTATGAAAGGTGTTGTTACCTCTCCCAAGACTAATAATGGTCATCAGCTGATAATCTATATCGACTACACGGAAATCGTCTTGGATAATTGCCCAATAACGACTATCGACCCCGATGACGATAGTCAAAAACGTAATCGCTCATCACTAACCACAACCGGTGGCCTTTGGCCATTTCACGTTTTATTTTGGATTCACCACAATTATTATAGACAATTTATCCCCACACTTTTTTTTTTTTTTCTTTTTCTTTTTTTTTTTTTTTTTTTTTTTTTTTGTTTTATTTTATTTTTTTTTTTTTTTTGTTTTTTTGTTTTTTTTTTTTTTTTTTTTTTCTGTCTACACTTGTTGGCTCCCTTGGTGGCACTAAACTAAGAAAAATGCCAATTCCCAAATCCTGGCCCCAGAACTCAAGAAGCCTTCATCGTCACAAGTCTGCATCCTCCGCCGTCGCCTCGGACCGTCCTCGCCCGGACCCTAACCGCCCTTTTTTTTGAATTCCTGGAAGTGGATGTTTCTTTCTGTCGTTGACGGGCTGTGTCCTTCTGCAGAGATCCATCCTCTGTAAACTGCATACTTGTGGGTTTTTTCTCCAGACGTTTCTCTCCTGCCGAAATGAATTATACCATCGTGTTACGCGATATTACACTGGCGCCATAAAGCCTGGCTCTAGAAGAATAGGCGTCCAACCTGCTGGAGGGGCTCACCACTCTATTGACATTTCACGGGACCACAAGAACCTCCTATACTCAGTCGGCTCAAACGCCTGAACCCCCGGCAAAGCCAGATGGTCGCTCTCTTTTGCCTGGGGGGAGTGTTTTGACTTCCGTCTACATTTTCGGCCATCGAGAAAAACGACAGAGCTGACGCCCTCTCTCGTTCCTCCAATACTGGTAGGATCTTTTAACCTCCTCCCCCTGCACATAGTTCCCCCCAACTGACTCGTCTCGGCTACCCCCGTAACCGTCCAACAATACCTCCCGGGAAACAGTATGTGGTCCTGCCTTGCGCCTAAGAAAACCTGAAGTGGGTGGACACTCTTTCCTCGTACAGCGGGGCAATCCAGGATTCCATAGGTCGGCTACGCGCAAGAGGCATGTCTTCCCGTTATCTCTCTGGGTGCCCCCACCCTTAGCGTTCAAGATGTCAGGGACGCGTTTGTTCTTGCCCTGCACGCTCCTTGCCCATAATTAAGGTTCCTACGCCTCAAAACCCGCAGGCCTTCTTCAGCCTCTCCCTGTGCCAGAAACAGATCCTGGACCCATGCGCCATGACTTTTTACAGATCGAGCGCGCGCGCCGAGCGCGAGCGATGGAAAACACGGTCATCTGGGTGGGTGACCGATCGCCAATGGCTAATTTTATCCCTCTGCCGGGTTACCCTCTGCCCCCCACTGGCCCAACATTTTTCACGGCATGTTTTCTCTCCGATTGCACGTCCCCTTTGCATATTGTCTCTGACCAGGTAGTCCAGTTCATTGCTAAAGGGGATGGCGGGCCTCTTTGCTGTCAAGTTGCAATTTCAACTAGGATTTTTCATCGGCAATCCTACCTTCAAACGAACGGCAGGTTAAGCGTTTTAACCAGGGCTTGGGTACCTACTGATGCGGACATTTTTTGTGTGTCCGCTCGTATTGGATAACTGAGAGTCTGATTCTTCTTCCCCTGGGGCTATGTAACATGTTTTCCTATAACTCTTTAGATTCGGAATTCCGCTGGGCCTCCCCCTTTTTTTGTCGTGTTTGGGTTAACATCCCCGCCCCACACTCTCCCCCTATGCTACCACCTTGTCTCTTGTCCCTCGCCGTGGATGCCCAAGTAAAGGGCATCAAGGCTGTCAGGCAACTCACTACACAGGCCCGCTACGGCTTCTGCTCGCAACCCAAACTTCAGGCTGACAGGTATCGAGGTCCCAGCCCTTATTTAGCGGCGATAGATTTGGGTTATCCCCCAATATATCCGCTCAAAGTGCCCAGCTTACCAATTGGGCCCCAAATACTTGGGCCCTTTTGTGGTACTTCGGAGACTGAACCCAGTATCCTACAAGCTCTACCGCACATGCCACCGACTTTACGAATTCCTAACGCCTTCACATATCCCTCCTCCAAGCCGGTTGGTGCAGAACCGCTTCATCACCCTAATCTGTCTCGCCTTCTCCTGTCGCTGATACTGATAACATCTTTAAGGTTAAGGAGGTGTTTGCTGAGAAGACAGTAAGGGGGACGCGGTTCTTCCTTATTGACTGGAAGGGCTTCAGTTCCGGAGGAGCGTTCATGGGAACCAGAGGCCAACCTGTCCCCTGATCTCCTCGCTAAATTCCAAAAGAAGAGGGGGAGACCTAAGGGGGGGTACCATCACAGGGCTCGGCGCCGTGGCGCCGTGGCCGTCCCCCTGCGATTACGGGGTCCGGCGCGGGTGCAGCGGCTGACCGCAGCCCTTGCCCTTCTGCTCCTGACCGGGAAACCCCATACTCACCAGTCCCCGCTCCTGTGTCTGGCACTGACGGCCGCCGCGCGCGTACCTGCTGCTTAGGGCGGGTGCGTGACGACTGGTCAGGATTTAAAGGGATAGCGTGCCGGTAATTGGCCATTGCCGGCCGCTGATCCTATTTAGTGTGCACGCCTCCTACACTCACTGCCAGTTCGTTGGTGTGTGTTTGGAGAGCTTAGTTTGTATTCAGAAGTCCTCTTGCCTACCCGTGTACCAGTCCGCCTGCTTACTTTACTGACCTTGCCTGTTTGCCGCCTGCCCTGACCGTCTGCCTGTCTCTGACCACGAACCTCTGCCGCCTGCCCTGACCTTTTGCCTGGCCCTGACTACGCCTCTGGTTTACGTTTCTGTACCACGCGTTACCCCGGCCGCCACCGCAAGCAAGTCACGTCAGGGGTAGCGACCTGGTAGCCTCACGCCGTAGCAAGTCCATCCCGCTTTGCGGCGGGCTCTGGTGAACACCGGGGGCTACTTAGACTCTGCTCCCTGGCGTGGTTTAACTATCATCGCTTGCGGTGGTCCAGCGAATCCACCTCCGCATTGGCTACCTAATCATCAGACAATCCTGATGCAAACAAAGGACAATGCCATACTGGCCTTACGGCTTCTCTGAAGACACAATTGGTTGTGTTTGTCCTTTTCAGTCTTTCTGAAAGATTAAAGGAAGGGGAAAACCAAACATAGTGGCAACATCTTAGAGTGGTGGAGGGTGGAAACAGCATTAAGAAAACACAGGGTGGTCAACTGAGAGAGTGGTCAGTTGGCAGCAGCATGTGTAGGCCACAGATTGGTACAATTACACAGCGTGGAGGTGGCAGAAGCAACAGCAGTAGCAGCATCAGGCTGAACAGTGGCACAGTGACATAATCTTGTGGTGGAATCAGCTAAGTGACATAATGAGGTGGTGGCGGCAGCAGCATCAAGCTAGAAAATGACAGGGTGACATAGCCTGGAGGTGACGACAGCAGCAGCAGTATGAGGAGACCTGAGTGGTGAGGTGGCTACATAATGGCCCAGTGAAGAGTGAGGTGGATGGCAATACCAGTCCCTGGTAAAGATGGTGGGTGGCAGAAGGAGCAGCTGGCAGCAGATGTGTGTCATCAGGTGGGTGTCAGCATCAGAATAGTAGCTGAGGCAGGTAGCCAGAAGAATCCAGACTCATTTGTCAAAGTTTGTGTGAGGCGACATGGCTTATCTAATCTTATGCATCAGGCATTGGTGTATGGAAATCGTGGCTGATCCACGCCTGATTCATCTTGACAACATTGAGTCTCTCCACATTTTGGGTGAACAAGCCAGTTCTCCTTGGGGTAACTATGGCCCCAGTGCACTGACTCTCCACCTCCAAGAAAGCGGTGTCTTCTGTCCAAGTTGCTGGTGGGGCTGGGCAGGAAGCACATTCACCCAGTGGGCCGTAAAGGACATGTACTGTCTCTGACCATAGTTACAGCTCCACACGTCCGCGCTGCCATGCACTTTAGAAGACAATGACTGGCCTTTTTTCGAAAAGAAATGATGGCTTGGGACTCCCCACCTCGGCTCGGCACAAGCCATCAGTTCTCTGAACGATGCAGAGTTCACCACTTGAAAAGGGAGGGACTGCAGTACCACCAACCTGGACAGGAGCACAGTCAACTTCTGTGTGGTAGGATGGCTGGACGCATACTGCTGTGTCTTGACAATCACCTCGGTGAACAACTGCTAACACGATGAGTGGCGATGAGCAGGAGCATCTGGACTGGTAGATGATGGGAAAGACAGACCGCTCCCTTAAGCAGAGGTGGTGGAGCCGTGACTGCATGAAATGGGATTCATGCCACTGGGTGCTGCTGCTGTTGTTGCTGCGGCAGGATGGACCACCACATCTGAGACACGTTTCTCCCAGGCCACTGGATGGTGACGCTACATATGTTGATGCAGGGCCGTGGTGCCAACATTAGGACCCTGGCCAAGCTTCACTTTCTGCCCACAGACTCTACATATACCCATGTATTCAAAGGTGTTTCACCTTGTAAATTAAAAAAGTAACTCTTTGGCGCAGAGAACAATATCCCAAAATAATATCCTGCCTGTAATGGAAATGTGTGTATATGACAAATACACAAGATGTATTTCACAGGTATTTCAGACTAAATCACCGCATTGTCTCATTAGCAAACCACGCTCCCTATGCATATTTCTGCATGGCACAATGTTCTACAACACCATAAAGGCTCTCTGCAGCCAGGATATAGCTGTTTTTTAACACAATTCGCTACAAATAAATTCTGAACTAACCGAATTTTTGAAAATTCGCTCATCTCTACTCATAACGCAGATGCTTTATTCCCTTTATGAGTTTGGTTGCTCTTCTTTGTACTTTCTCTAGCTCCATTACATCCTTTCTATAAATTGAAGCCCAGAACTGAACAGCATATTTTAGATGTGGTCGCATCAATGCTCTATATAGCGGTATTATGACATCCCTGTCCCACAAATTCATGCCACTTTTAATGCATGTCAATATCTTGCTGGCCTTAGATATCCTGCTGGCCTTAATTTCTTTGACAATTAATTCCCATTCACTCTAGCTGCCAAAATGCTCACACCCTGATGCACTCCCTGAACTGACAGCACAAGAAGTATATATCTCCAGTAGGGGACATTCTTGTAAATAAAAAAAAATTGCTATCACATATGTAAAAAATTAAACACAATATTTCTCTTCTACAATTTACATCTTATTATAGAAACTAAAATAAAATACTTGAGAAATTCCATTCAAGGCCAACATTGTATCCTTAAGGGGTTAATCAATATGGATTCCTAGCAGAAAAGAATTGAGTTTTGACTGGTATCTACAGCATCTTCAGTTACATTATTCCCTCAATTCTATATGCAAATGACATTACTTTAATCAAAATGAAAGCTACTTTGTCTTTCTGCCAATGTACCTCTCTTTCAGTGCATGCCCTCTAAACAGTTTTTTACTGTCTGCGCATGACTACAAATATAAGGAACTTTCATTACTATATGTTTGTTTGATTTATCCTTTACATTACTAAAAGAGATGTAAAAAACCCTTTACAGCAAAAGAAAACATTTTTATTTTTGACCAGTTACATATACAGTAGTGTGCAAAAGTTTTAGGCAGTTGTGGGAAACATATTGCAAAGTAAGAATGTTTTCAAATATTCAAATGCTAATAGTTAATTTTTATGAATAACCAAAATGTTAAGTGAATAAACCAAATAAAGTCAAAATCAGATCAATATTTTGTGTGACCAACCTTTAAAAGAGCATCTGTTCTTCTAGGTACACAGTTTTTGAAGAAACTTGGCAGGTGGGTTGTTCCAAACATGGAAAAGTAGACCCAGAACTTATTTCTCAGATCCTTCCATCTCTTCAAGTAATCCCAGACAGACTGATGATGTTGAGCTCAGGACTCTGTGGAGGGGCGGGGGATTATATCATTACCTCGAGGACTCTAAAGGTCAGACCAAATATTGATATGATTTCTCTTTTGTTTATTCAGTTTGCATTTTAATTAATAAAAAAAAAAAAAAAACTAATGCTTTTTTTATAGCATTCTTACTTTGCAGGATTTTGTCCACACTATTGCACAGCACTGTATGATTAATTGCTCACGGGAGGAAAAACCAAAGACTGCATTACTGCCAGG
Organism: Phyllomedusa bahiana; assembly: GCA_025379985.1. Classification (NCBI taxonomy): domain Eukaryota; kingdom Metazoa; phylum Chordata; class Amphibia; order Anura; family Hylidae; genus Phyllomedusa; species Phyllomedusa bahiana. The sequence continues at coordinate 96,970 of JAODAL010003315.1, forward strand.
CTTTGAAGACTTTTTTGGTTCTTATTTCAATTTGCCATTTTGGTCATGGAGTTGCTGCGTGGGTCTAACTCATCATCTCCATTAACCCCTTAATGGTCCATGATGTATAGTATAAAACTGTCATGGAGGTGTTAAGGAGATATGGAGCGCTCTCACTTGCTATGCCCGTTCTATACATGGTGTGTACCGGCTGTCATTGACAGCCAGCACCTGTCACTGGTGTCTGTCATCAAATATAGCTCTGCTCCTAGCCATTTAAATGCCATGGTAAATGTGACCTATGTGAGGGTGCAATAGAAGACCAATGATCGCCCATATATAGTACAGGTGATCAAGCAGTAGATTGTTTAAAACGTTAAAAAGAAATTAATAACTACTAATAATGAAAAAAAAAACTTATTTGCCACATAAAAAACAATGAAAAAAGTAAACATATTTGGTGTTGTCACAATATCATGTTATTTAAAAACAATATATAAAAATACACTCCAGACCTCACTCTGCAAATAAAAACCATCACACAGCTATAACACAGGAAAAATTTTAAAAAGTTATTAGTCTCAGAAAATAGTAAATGGAAGCACAATTTTTTAAAGTTTTTTTTTATTTTAAAAGTAGCGAAACATAATGAAAACTATATAAATTTAGTATTGCCATAATTGTACAAGCTCACAACATACATATAGCATATTATTTATACCAAGAAGTGAACTCTGTTTAAAAGAAAGCCCCACAAATTTGGCGCATTTGCATTTTTTGCAGAATTTTTGTCAGGGACAGTCATGGACGCACACAAAGACACAGACAGGTAAGGCCTGACATATTCCCACCTTTGTCTCTCCCTTTGGGGAACCCACCCCTTTAAAAGGCCGGGCCCCAAACCGAGACTGACAGCACGGACCCAAGTGTACACAGACAGAGACGAACAAACACAGAACACAAAAGGGGGTGGGGAGCCCCAATCAAAACAAGATGGGAAAGCAGGTCCCAAATCGAGAGAAAAAAGAAAAACCAAAACACAAGCAAAATAAAAAAGAAAAGGAGTCAAACGTGGGGAAGGCTAATAAAGGACAGAATCAGTAATCGGGCATGGAAAAGGAAGCAGTGGTTTAAAATAGGGAAAAGGGGGGAAGCAGGCAAAGGGGAAAGGAAGCAAAGCGTAAAATCACCAAAGAAAAATTTAAACCCCCTAAAGTCCCGGGAGGTTTTCCTGCCAAGGCGTTGGCCAAAAATAAATAAAGACCCAGGACGGAACGGTTTCCACAAAGAAAACCAAACCCGGTTATGGTCACAGCGGCCGGGGCCAGGCCCAGGGCCGGATGGCGCAAACTGACATCCCCCCCTTCTATAAGGGGCACGGGACCCCCCTTAATCCTTTGGCTTGGAAGGATTGGGCTTGGTGAAATTTTGTGCCCTGGGGGCATGTTAGCCCTAAATGCCACCCAAACCTTCCTTGGGACCAAAACCCCTTCCAGTGAACCGATACTGGAGAGCACCTTAACCTGCAACAGTCGTAATGCCTAAATTTTACTCTAACCCCCTTGAAAAGACCAAAAGGAAAGGGGAGGGGATGACCGACAACAGCGGAATGACCTTTCAGCAGAATTTGTGGAACACGGATAAAATACGGATGATCAAGGGGGAGTCTGAGGATACGGGGTTAACGATTTTCTGTAAAACAAAAGGATCGATAAAGCGAAGGGCAAAACTTCAAAGGGAACCCTGAGGCGGAGATTTTTTGTTGAGAGCCCCCCTTGTTGCCGACTAAAATTTTTTAGGGCTGGGTCGGCGTTTCTTATTGGCGATTTAATTTTTTGAATCGGGCTTTTTCTAGAGTCCACGACTCCTGCCCAGCTTGCCAGTCGCTTTAAAGGATTTTTCGAGGAAAATTTAGATTCCAACCCGAGCGGCGGAGTTTACTGGGGGGAAACCCCTAATTAAAAAGAAAAAGGGGGGGAGTCGGTTGGGAATTTTGTGATTGTTAAGGGGGAACTCAGCCAAGGCAAAAAACTCCTCTCTCCCTGGGCCTCCGAAACATGATCTGAAGGGTATTTTCTAATGACTTTAGCTTCGTTTGCCCTTGTTTTTGGGGTAGAAGGCGAGGAGAAGGGCAGAGAGATGCCAATCTACCACGAAACTTCCAGAACCTTGACACAAAAGTACCCCCCCTTCGAACAATACTGGAGGGAATACCCCTAGAGTTTTAGTATTTAGAACAAATAAATTTTCGAGAAATTTTTTTGAATGAGCTTCTTCAACAATAAAGACCAAACCCCCCAAATCACAGACCTACCCCTTTAAGGGAGGAAATCGGTGAGAAAACCAAAGGAATAGACCAGTCCTTTTGGGCAAGGAAGAGGGGGCAATTTAACCCTCGGGAGATTCGGGGACCTTCGCCCAGCACAAGCTCACAGGGAGTAAAAAATTCCTTACATCACGCTACCCCCAAGGCCACCCAAAAGGACGAGATAGGGGGTAACCCCGGTTCCCGATACCAGGATGCCCCCAACAGGACTGAGGAGTGAACCCCCCCCCCCCCAGAATTTTCAAACGAAGGTGACTAAATCTGCAGTGAGGGTAGCACTGACTACTCCTGGAGCAAGTATATTTTTCAGGTTCCTCCTCCGAGATGTCAGTCATACCAAAACTTCGGGACAAGGCATCGGCCTTAATTTTGTTAGCCCCTGGATGGAAGGTTACCTCAAAGTTGAATCTAGTAAAAAATAAGGCCCATCGTGCTTGGCGGGGATTCAACCGCTTAGCCTTGTCAAGATATAGCAGATTTTTATGATCAGTAAGAACAGTCACCCTATGCCTGGCCCCCTCCAGAAGGTGCCTCCACTCTTAAAAAGCCCATTTTATGGCTAGCAGTTCCCGGTTACCAATATCATAGTTGACCTGGAGAATGTTCGGGAAAAGAAGTCGATGGGTTGGAGATTGGTATATGGTTCCATTCCTTGGGACAGGATGGCTCCTACACCAGTTTCAGATGCATCCACCTCTACAACAAAAGGTTGTTCTGGATCTTGGTGGACAAGGACAGGTGCAGACGAAAAACATTTTTTCAAGGTAGAAAATGCTTGCTCCGCCTCTGGTGTCCAGGAGGTAGGGTCAGTCCCTTTCCTAGTAAGGTCCGTAAGGGATTTAACAATCAGGCAAAAATTCTTTAAAAATTTGCGATAATAGTTAGCAAAACCTAAGAAACGTTGGATCTCTTTCAAGGTAGTAGGTCTCACCCACTCAGCGATGGCAGAAACCTTTTGTGAATCCATACTTATAGAGCTGGGGCTTAGTACGTATCCCACGAACCCTATCTCCTGGACTCCGAACAGACATTTAGACAATTTGGCGCATAATTGGTTTTGACACAACCTAGAGAGGACGTCCCTCCCATGATCTCGATGGGTATCGTATTCTGGGGAAAAGATGAGGATGTTATCTAGGTGCACAATTACGAAACAACCCAGGAGGTCCCTGAAAATGTCCTTAACAAATCGTTGGAAGACGGCAGGTGCATTACAAAGACCGAAGGGCATGACTAGGTATTCAAAGTGTCCTTCAGGTGTATTAAAGACCGTTTTCCATTCGTCCCCTTCTCTGATCCTGATTAGGTTGTATGCCCCCCTAAGGTCGACTTTGGAAAACCATCGGGCGCCCACAACCTGATTTAAAAAATCCGGGATCAGGGGAAGTGGATACTGGTCTTTTATTGTTATCTTATTGAGCTCACTGTAGTCAATACAAGGACGCAGCCCCCATCTTTTTTCTCGACAAAGAAAAAAGCAGCTCCCACCGGCGAAATAGATGGTTGTATGTGACCCTTTTCTAGGCTTTCCTTAATATATCGACGCATAGATTCTTGTTCCGGGGTAGATAAGTTGAAAATACGACCCTTAGGCAACTTTGCCCGCGGAATGAGGTCTATAGCGCAGTCATATGGCCAATGCGTCAGAAGAGAGTCCGCAACGGTCTCATCGAAGACGTCTTTGAAGCCAGAGACAAAGTCGGGAATGGTATGATCATCGTTTATAGAACACACCAATGACTGTACAGTTTTCAAATGGCAACCACATGAGTCCCCCCATTTAACCAACTCAGCAGTCCGCCAGTCAAAAACCGGATTATGGAGGTATAAACATGTAAAGCCCAGAATAATATCCATGGTAAGCCTCTCCATGACAAAATAGAACATTTGTTCGAAATGCAAGCATCCAACGTTCAAGGTAATTTCGGCGGTATGATATTCAATTCTTCCCTCGGTTAGGGTGTGTAGAGTCTGCACCTGAAACCGAAAAGGGAGAACATAACGGAATTTGTTCTAACCCTAAGGCTTGGGCCACAGCCATGCTAATGAAACTGATGGCCGCTCCTGAATCGATCAAGGCATGGCAAGCAAAACTCTTGGCCCCAGAAATTAAGGTTACAGGCAAGGTAATCTTATTATCTAAGTTAGGGGGTACCTGTACGCTTGAGTTATCCCTCCTGATGTTCTTCAGGCATTTTTCGGTATCCCATGGGGACCTAGCCCTGGCCAGGCAGCTCCTCAGGACATGGCCGGACTCTACGCAGTAAAACCATAAGGCATTTTCCACCCGAAGCTTTCTTCTGATAGCCGCCGACGTAGAGCCCAATACTATGGGTTCCTCTCCTGAACCCCAGGTGGGAGATGGTGAAGGTAGGGGAAGAGGAGTTGTAGCAGAAACGGCAGAGAAAGGTTTGACAGGAGAGCCTGACCTGAACTGTCCAGTGGACCCCCCATCCTTTTCCCTTGTCTTTCTCTCAACCTTCTGTCAATGGTTATAGCCAAAGTCATAAAATCTCCTAAAGTCTCTGAAATAGGGTGGCTGACAATCGCATCCTTTACTGCCTCAGACAGCCATTGTCTGAAGAGAGTTTTGAGGGGTTGGTTAGGCCACCCAATTACCGAACTCCATTGGCGGAATTCGGAGCATTAATCCTCAGCTGAGCGGTGACCTTGCTGAATGGATAGGAGGTAGGTTTCTGCTAATGCTGCTCGGTTGGGGTCATCATAAATCTGGCCTAGTGCTAGAAGAAATCCACCGACCTCCATTCCAGGGCCTCGGGAGGTAAGCCTAATGCTCATATCTGAGGTGGGCCCTGTAGGAGGGATACCGCCATAGCGACCTTCTCAGCCTCTGAGGAACAATGGGTAAACCGAAAAACCAGGCGACAAGATTCCCTGAAGGTCCAAACAGGGTTACCATCCAAACAGACAGGAAGCTGCATATTTGGTTTGTGCTGTAAATATTGGCCCACTAGCCCAGGAGCCGATACGGGTACTGATGGGATGGCAGGATCAGGGGCCGGGGTAGACATGGCATCCAGCCGAAGCGAGATCTGGGACATAAGACGCGCCATGCCCTGAAAGTGCGTTGTTAATTCGTCCAGGCGGTCAGAGACCGAGAGGTCGGTATTCATCCCGAACCGCCGGGAAATTAGTTTAGAATAAGAGCCTGCAATAATGTCAGGGATAGTCAGGGACGCACACAAAGACACAGACAGGTGAAGCCCTGACACTAGTCCCTGCCTTTTGGGGAACCCGACTCCTTAAAAGGCCGGCCCCAACCAGATGACTGACACTGCACTGAGCCAAGTGTACACAGACAGAGACGAACAAACACAGAACACAAAAGCGTGGTCGGACGGTCCAAGTCGAAAGCAAGATGGGCAGCACGGTACCAAATCGAGAGACAAAGAGAAACCAGAAACACAAGCAGAGTCAAAATGTACAGGAGATCAAACGTGAGAAGGCTAAATATAAGGACAGAATCAGTATATCAGGCATAGGAAGAAGGAAGCAGTGGCTATAAATAGGGAAAGGGAGGAAGCAGGGCAGAAGGGATAGGAAGCAGAAGCTGTCAATCACCAAATAATAGATTAACTCCTAAGAATGCTGTAGGATTCCTGGCCAAGGGCGTTGGCAAGAAATCAATAAAGATCCAGAACTAGGAACAGTGTTCACATAAAGAAAAACCAAGCCGCAGTCATAGTCGCAACGGCCGTGGCCGGGACCAGGGTCAGATGGTGCGATCGTGACAATTTTTTTGTGGTTTTTCAGTACATTTTACAATTCAGTCAATGATACCACTTTAAAGTGCATCTTGTCGCGCAGAAAACAAGCCCTGATACATCTATGTAGACGGAAAAGTAAAAATAAATACATAAAAAATCCGAAAATAGCTGTGTTCTTAAGGGGTTAATAATACCATATTCATCTCTATGGGATGAATATACTTGCTAGTTAGATATCCATTTGTGTTGAGAAATATGGGATAGGAAAACTATAGATGTGTATGTCTATTTGTAGAAAATTGACTCCATATAGACTCACTTTGTATAAGAAGAATACAGGCCTGAACAATGTGAATAAGACCTAAGATTAGTATATTGAGACATAATAACAGACCGTTATGGTGTCCAGTAATGATATAAGATTGTGAACAAAGGATTACTTAGGCGTATTCTCATTGCAGACATTTATGGCATAACCATCCATTATGCCATTAATGTCTAATAGGTGAAGGTCCCTCTTCTGCACCTATCTTGAGAACATACTTCCCTTAGAATAGAATGAAGAGAGCTACACACATGAACAAGCACATCTTTGTTATTTCTCTACCTGGATACAGAGACCTTTTGAAGTGGGACAGCGTTAGAGACCCACTACTATCAGACAATTATGGCATATACTGTGGGTATACCATAAGTATACGAAGTATATATTTTAAATAAAGGAACACCACTGTAATTTACATTGGCTAATAGAAAATAATCATGGAACAACATTATTTCGACAAATAAAAGAATTAAAAAAAAGCAATAAGAAGAAAAGGGCAAACATACTGAGAGAGAGATAAAAAAAATACATAAAATGTTGTCTTAATTGACAACAAGTTGGACAGTCATACAATTATAGATGACTTGGGTTAGTTGAATGTGTTTATGTGTCATGAATTTTATGGGATTCAGTGAGGGGTGAGAACAGAGATGTGTTGATGGGGTCCAGCTTTGGTTCCTTGAGCATTATTTATGGGACTTTCTTACGTTGTTATATAACCTGGTTGAATTCCTTTTGTTTTCCTATCAAGAAATAAGTATCACTTATAAATATGTATGACATTTGATTTCCTTTTTATCAATTTTTTTTTGTGAAACCTATAGACATGGAGTTAGGGGTTCAGCACTTCTGTTCTTCTTGCGGGTTAGATGAGTACGATCTTTTCAAGGTAAATGCATATGAGAGATATTCACGGCAGACCTGTTTATGGTAATTTATCATATGGTATGCAGAAGAGCAGGTCTATTACACTGCATGCTGAAGGCCACACCACACACTCCCCACTCATTACTGACCCACCTGTTCTGCCACGATCACACATATTCTCCAGGAGGCTGAACTCAGAGTAAGCAGGGGAATTAATTAACAATCAGCAATGCTGCAGCGGGTAGGGGAAGTCTAATAAGCCCTTCTTAGGAGCAACATAAGACCATGGCTATAATAGAAAATTCACATACATTCCAGCCTATTTTAGAGACACAGAGAATGGGTCATGCTTTAAAGCATCAACTGAAGATTAAGATTGCATTTCAGAAAAGTGAGAAAAAGAATTTAATACTCTGCCAATATAGGTTGGTACCATGGAAACTTACCCATATTCACAGATAGGAATTTAATGGTGTCATATATTTTTGGAACTTTAATAGTGAAATAGTAACTGTGCATAATGCAGATTGTGCAGTGATTTTCACTTGAATGGGGCTAAAATCCAGCTGATCTACAAAACTATGCCAACAATGAACAAGAGTGGTGTTATTACTGGAAAACAAATCCAAGATTCTTTTTCCTAATCTCAAATAAAATCTAATTTGTTAGAATCTAACTTATTGGAATTTACAGTATACTGGAAATTATAGAAAGTTCATGTCCATATGAAATTTGGATGAGGAGTGCTTCTGTATAGGACATTAAAATCTGAGGTGGCTTCCAATGTACGGTTAAAGTGGTTTTACCATGATAGAAAGTTATGCCATTTTGCTAGGATATGCCATTGTCTGATAGTCCATCATTGTCTATCATTGTCACCTCTGAAACCTCCACCTTTCTCTGAAACAAACCCCAAAAAGTCACAGTGCTGACTTGTGCAATTACTCTCCATCTTGTTCCATGGGAGTTTCGAGTACAGCCGAGTTCATGTTTGGCTCTGCTCAGAACTCCCATAGAAAAGAATAGAGAGATGTGCCCAATCGCAGCCAACTCTCCAGTCTGTGCTGTTACCTCTGGGGCCCACACATATCAGACAATAATGGCATATCCTAGCGATATGCTGTCATTTTCTATCATGGTAAAACCCTTTCTTGGATGTGCTGTCCAGTAAAAAAAAAAACTCTTTTTCATGAAGATTGAAATGATCACATGTAATTGTAGAGATTATCGGGCAGTACCCATACTTTATTCTATGTTTCATACACAAACATAATCTATCATACCTAGGAATGAGCGATTATAAATCGACAAAGTTGAAATCGGCACGATTTTTAGGCTGATCGGAAATTTCCGATCACGCGATATTTTAGGTGACAATCTGCAGATAATCTATTACTACCGCGCCATTTTCGGCGCTTACTGTCATTTTGGCGGCCAGCAAGGCAGCTTAGGGCCAAGAGCAGGGTGAGATGTTTGAGCGACGTCATGACTGTGATGTGTATGGTTGTCATTGGCTGGTAAAATCACATGACCTCGTTTTTGCATAGAACAGTGTTTCCTGTTCAGTATCAGTGTTTCAGTGTCTATCACTAGAGCAAGACGTGTGCTACGTGTCTCTCAATACAGCTCAGCTCAGAGACACAGTTCTTCTCTTTATTCATACAGACAACTATGCTTTTAGCTGTGAACATTAGAATATAGGTAGATTAGAGAATTTCAGTTCTTAGTTAGTTAGACAGAGACTTTTAAAGAAGCATCTAGTGCTGTACAGCCGCGGGGAGGGGGGGATCACGGACAGATAGACAGATAGACAGACAGGCTGGCTTTGGAAAGGAGGGTGTATATTGTGCAGCCCAGACTCGGCTTTGAACCTGCATTGAAATGGCATTTTTTTTTACCACTTTTTGGCAAGCACACCTCGCACCTGAGGTGAAATTGTACCTTTTATTTTCTGCATCCCATTTTTTTTCAAAGAGCCACCTTGTACTTAAATTTGGATACAGAAATTTTGTAGTGACTGTTGGTGTATTTCATTGGTGCAAAAACCACCTTTTGTTATCCGTATAACTTTTAAATAGCTGTATTTCACTTTGGTGCAGCCCAGTTTTGTTTAATGAGCCACCTTGTACTTAAATTTGGATACAGAATTTTTCTAGTAACTGTTGGTGTATTTCATTGGTGCAAAAAAAAGGGTCATGCTGCGGTCCAGGACAGTCATAGTCAATGTCCAGTTCAACTAAAATGGTGGTTCAAAGACTCCGTTTTCTGGTACTTTTTTAATCTGGGGGTCATGCAGGTTTGGGGCTCATGCTGTGGCCCAGGACAGGTATAGTCAATGTCCAGTTCAACTAAAATGGTGGTTCAAAGTCTCCTTTTTCCGGCACTTTTTAATCTGTGGGTCATGCAGGTTTTAGGGTCATGCTGCGGTCCAGGACAGGAATGGTCAATGTCCAGTTTAACTTAAATGGTAGTTGAAAGACTACTTTTTCCAGCACTTTTTAATCTGTGAGTCAGACAGGTTTAAGGGTCATGCTGCGGTCCAGGACATGGATATTCAATGTCCAGTTCAAGTAAAATTATGGTTCAAATAATACTGCCTTCTGGCATTTTTTAATTTGTGGGTCATGCAGGTTTAAAGGGGTGTTATCGTTTCATTAAATGGTCTTCAGAATAAGGGGACAGTGAAAACAAGCAACTTTGCAATTGGATGTCATTAGCAAAGCTGCCTTGTTCTCACAGTGTCCCTTATCTTGTGTTTTTTATTTACACTGATATCCAGTGTGGGTCTAATCCCTCCTCCTTGCAATTCACTAGCTGAGAGCTCATTTACATTCTGTACAGCCCCTGGGTCGATTCACGGAGCTGTGTCTCTGGCTCAGAGTTAGAGGCCGTAGCATTTTGTGTTTCCACACCTAGCAGAAACAGACTGCAGCAGATTGTACAATGAGAAAACATGACAGTTTTTTGTCCCTGTGCCTAACTCTCCTGCATACACGCAGATCTGTGCCGTTCTTAGAAAACTGTAATACATCTCCAGCTGTGAGAGATCAGTGCTCAGATTTGATTGAATGCAGCCTGTGGTATGTATACAGCTCTTATAAAATAAGACTGAGAGGGAGAGACACAGTGATATGTGGACTCAGAGGGGAGGGGGGGGGAGTCTCAGACCAGCAGTGAAGGGGGGATGATGTCATCCAGCTGGGAGGGGAAGAAACGCCCCTGCATTCACAGAGCTGGGAAGCTAAGAGAAGTGTGAATCAGCCGAAGTAAGGAAGCGATACATCCCCTTTAAGGGTCATACTGTGGTACAAGACAGGGATAATGAATAGTCTGTGACTTTTTTTCTGTGACTTTTATAACCTAGTTATCTTGCTTAAGATGTTGCACGTATCCAGTTTATTGTTGTGGATGTTAATTCCAGCTTCTCCAGCCCTGTTTGGGTGTAAGAATGAAGGTGTTGTTCCTCTCCCATAGATTTTAATAGTCATCGTTGATAATCTGTTATCGACTATCGACTATCGGCATGATAATTGCCGATATCGACTATCGAATTGATAACGATAGTTGACACAATCGCTCATCCCTAATCATACCCCATACATGTTAATTATCATTAGCTGCTTCACCGAGAGAGAGAAATGTTTATCTTCTACAACTTTCTGCTGAAAGTTCCAGTCAGGGGTAGTCGTAATAATTTGTAATGTACTAAATTAATCTAAGTACCGCTATTAATGAAGAAACTTTGGGGGAAGGGCAGAAGTCAGACAGTTGTATTTTAAAACCAGAAGTAAAGATTTGCAAGTTTAGCCCTGCAGGAGCAGAGAAATCTATTTCCATTATAAGAAGTATTGATTTTTGTATTAAAAAAGTCTCATTACTTGAGATAATTACCCTGGGGTTTCTTGGTTACTCCTTTGGTTCCTAAATCTTGTATCTCAATCTTTTTTGTGACTCTGCCATAGCCTCACAAAGAACAAGGTGAGAACAATGAAATCCAGCATCATCTAACTGATACAATGCCAATCACACACTCCTTTTCATTTCTGCATATCCACTTTGTAAGTTTATCTTCTTTTTTGAGTATTTGAATAGAATTATACAGTCTATGGGTGCCCTAGAATATGCATAAAAATAACTATATAAACCCATTATAGAAAAGGTTATGGTTGCCCTATCATATGCTTAACAAAAAAAAAAAACACTATAGAAACCCAAATTGACCAATGATCAAAAAAGTTATGGTTGCCCCAACATTCTTTTAAAAGATTACTATACAAACCCAAATTGATCTATGATTAAAAAAGGGTTAAAATTCTATTTTCTAAAAAACATTAGACCTGGGCTGTATACCTGAGCATATTAGGTTATATTAAGTGTAATCTTTGTATTGCTAAAGCCATGTCAGGTAAAGGAATACATTTCCAGGAAATTCTTCAAACTTTCAGTGAGCCAACAGTCTCCTTTGACAGGTTTGACCAGAATACATCAGTAAACTGAATAAGCAACTGTGTTGAGAAAACTAGTCAACTATGATTGGTAATGAACTTGTAAAAAAAAATAATACAAGTAAAGAAAATAAAAGCAATGAAGGTTAGAAATGTTTTAATGTGGTTGTGTAAAAGAGGCCTTGCAAGTTCAAACGGAAGTAGCCAACTCACCTGTTTTGAACACTGTTCCTGAGAAACACTGATTGGCGATGGACTATACTGTAATATATGAAGAACTGGTATAGAGAAAACCCAAATTCTTCAGAGAGATAAAAAAGTTAACAGCTTATGACAAAAAGAAGCGCTACATTCAGGCTGTGCCCTTAGTCATGCAGTAGAAAGATTAAATCCTGCACTACCTCATGTCAAATCGTAATACGAGACCAATGTCTGTATGCCAGTGGTATTGTGTAACAGGTTAAATACACATACCATAATATAGAGATTTACTAGGTTATTTTTTTCGGACTCATGTTCCCTGCAATCTCAATAGTAGGTAAGATGACATTTTACCTTATTGATGGTTTATTGTGATATATGATATATGTAGACTATGTCATCCTACCATCCACTAACCGACCCCATCCTTCTATTTCCGTTTCAGAGTGTGGTACCACCATAACTTCTAGGGAGCAGGCTGCTGTCTTGGGGCTATACTAGATTCTGATCTGTCCTTCTCTCCCTACATCCAATCCCTTGCCCAAACCTGTCACCTGGACCTCAAGAACATCTCCAGAATCTGTTCTTTTCTTAGTGTGAAAACAACTCAATTTCTCATTTTTGCTCTTATTCTTTCTTGTCTTGACTACTGTAACTCCTTACTTATCGGTCTCCCTCTCTGAAAACTATCTCCTCTCCAATCTGTCCTGAATGCAGCAGCCAGGCTCATCTTTCTTTCCAGCCGCTATACTGATGCCTTACCCTGTGTCAGTCACTGATGGTTGCCCCTTCAGTACAGAAAAACAGAAACTCATTTAACTCTCACTCATAAGGCTCTCCCACAGTGCTGCACCCCCACCCCCCCCACTCCTACATCTTCTCAATCATGCTTGTTTGCAAATTTTGGCACATCTTTTGTCGCACATAGGGACACATTTCTAAAGTGCTGTGAACATTACACTAACCTACTGAGAAGTACAACTGTCTAGTCTGCACCAGTTTTCATACATGTCGCCCTTGCTTTTTAGTATACACTAAAAAAGCTGTTAAAGTTTTTATCCTTGTTGAGAAGCTGTTGTGTTCTTTGTCTGTTGTGTGTGAGACCTTGGTGCATTTTAGCCCATGCCTTATAAAGGCACTTTCATTTGGATTGACAAGGGATAATTTTGCAATACATTTTTTTTCTCCCCACAACTGCTCTCCACTGGCTGAACTTGATGAACATATAATTTATCATCTACACTATGTAGCTAATTAATAGTGTATTTAAGATCTATAGCTGCCTCTCGATACTGTCATTCTGTGAAGTACTCAAAAAAATTTATCAAAACAGAGAATTCTAGTTTCACACTCAACAATGAAGCTATAAAGGGATCATCGCTTTACAATAAAGTCTTCATTTCACAGAATAACCTTTCATAAGAGTTGATAGGAATGAATAGTAAAATTAAACATTAAAGTGAAGTAGTATTTATCTGTCAAATTCCATTTGCTATGTGTCTCTAAATAAAATTCCTTTGTGCCTTATTTGAGACTACTCCAGAGGAATCTCTGAAACGATAAAGTAGTCATAGTAATAAATGCATCTGTAAATCTGAAATAATACAGCCGCTTCAGTGTTAAATGTCGCAGCAATAAGTGGAACAAAGTGAAAACATATGTAGTGGAAAGGGACAGAGTATAACTTCACACATATAGGCCCTTTCGCCTGAAGCCACAATAGCTTTTCTTTGAAGTTGGTTTTCCCACTTATTATGTGATTACAAGTTTAATTAATTTATAATTACAGTTCTGTCAAGTTAAGAAATGACTTTCTATGCACTGAGCTGGCATTTATTGGTATTTCATGTATTACTGGCCAAATACCCTAGACCTTTACAGGTGCACTTACATAATGTTTTTATTTTTTACAATTTGTAATTATTCAACCTTTGTTGGGTAAGAGACTGCAACAATGAAATCCAATACATTTGTATCACATATGTTAAACTACGTGCACATGACAGAGGACAAAATACTCTTTGGATTCTAATCAGAATCCGACCAGTATTTTACATACGATTTTTGTTTTTTGTACCTCTTTTTCTCCTGGTTTTCTGCTACGGTTTTCGGATTTCAGCCATCTTATTTAATTGGACAGTACTATAATCCACCATTTTCAAGTCAAATATGGCGAATTATAGAACATTTTCTAAGTTTTTCTGACCTATGTAGACTACAGCTTGGATTTCCTATTTAGGTTCTATGGGGATGATATACAGGTGTGTCCTGTAATTAGCATCACAGGTGTCTTCAAACTTGTATTTGCTCAGTCTACATATTCAAAGGGTGAAAAGTAGTCACTGTGCTGTTAGGTATCATGGTATGAAAACTAAAGGAAACTAAGGAGAGAGTTTTCTCAGGAGATTAGACAGAAAATTATACACAAACATGTTAAAGGTAAAGGTTATAAGATCATCTCCAAACAGCTTGATGCTCCTACTACTACAACTGCATGTATGATGCAGAAGTATAAGATCTATATTTTCCTGGATGGGACTACAAGAGAAAGATAGTAAGAATGGTAACTAAAGAGTAGAGGTGAACTCCAGGGTCAAGGAATACCAGTGTCAGGTGACATTATCCATGTTTGCCTTTTCCAAAGTCGAATTATTGAAAGACGACCAAGGATTTGTTAAACACAAGTCATAAAAAAGCGAGACTAACATTTGCCAAAATTCATATTGATAAGACAGAAAGCTTGTGGGAGAATGTCAGTTACATCAGCTATATGTTCACAAACACAAAAATGAAACATATAAAGAAAAGAACATTGTCCCTACTGTGAAAATGGAGGTGGCTCGGTATGTATTGGAGCTGCTTTGCTACCACTGTCATATGGTGCTTTGAATTTGTGAAGGGTACAATAAAATAAGACTATCAAGGCATTCTTTAGTGAAAAATGCTGCCCAGTGTCACAAGGTTTGGTCTCAATTGCAGGTAATGGGTCCTCCAACAGGATACTGACCCCTAGTACACAGCTTAAAGCATCCAAGAAAACCTAAGAGCAAAGCATTGGAATATGCTAAAGTAGCTTCAAAGAAAAAGTTCCATTAAAGTCTATGGCAGAAGATGTTCTGGTTAATTTTTATACCTATACAGGGGAGGAGAAGCTGGAATTACCATTCATAACGATAAACTGGATATGTGGAACAACTTAGTGAAGAAAATCTGGCTCTATGACAGAAAAAAAATTGAAAAGGCTAAAATACTTAATTCCTTTCAAAGGCTAACTGGAAAGATGAGGACAACTTGCCAGCAGGGGCGTAGCTATAGGAGGTGCAGTGGTAGTAGGTCCTGATGGGGCCCAAAAGCTTCTTTTGACAAATAGGATATTTGGAGACGGTGTGTTATAAAATTACTGAACCCCCAAAACTGCAAAAACAGAACTTTTGGGCACTGAGTATGATTAAAAAAATCCAAGCACCCTGTATAATATATTTCCTGCAAATGTCACCAAATAACATCTTCTGGATGTGGGAAAGATGCAGCCAGCAATATCAAACTCCATAACTATTGCTGTCAACTAACTAAGAGCAATCTGTACAGTACAGGGAGTGAGCTGAAAATGGCATTCATAAGGCAATACAGTGAAATATATATAACATTGTCATGTGATTTTAGCAGCCAATGAGAGCCCTACACCTCAGTGATGACGATTTCGACACTTTTCTGTGCTCTGCACTGATTGGATGGCCGCCAAAAGTGCAGAAAGGTGATTGGATGGCCGCAAAAAGTGCAGAAAGCCGCTGAAAATGAAGCTGAAAATGGCGTGTCGAAGTAGAACTTTACTCAAACAGTAAAATATTCAGTTCGAGTTCGAAAAATTTGAGAAGTTCTACTAGAACTTAACTTTTCTAGAACTGGAGTACCTGAAACGTGTCAGCAATTGCATGTTGGCTGACTTGAATTTTAATGGAGTTTGAATAAAAGTTATTTTTTAATTTTTATAATGGAGCTGGAGGACATTCATTGCCTTACTTGGTTTGATCAGAAGCCGATGCGTTTCGGGTACTCCAACCCTTATTCATAGCATATCTGCACATCTAAATATCTCCACTTATATACCTACCACAGACAATCATTAAGATGTGCAGATATGCTATGAATAAGGGTTGGAGTACCCAAAACGCATCGGCTACTGCATGTATGCTGACATGAATTTTAATGAAGTTTGAATAAAAGTTATTTTTGCACCTTTTATAATGAAGCTGGAGGAAATTCATTGCTTTACCACTAGTTTGTCTGTCACTGTGTTATGGGTGCACCCGCGGCCCCCGTGTCTCCTGCGGTGGGCAATGCCGCAGTTCCGTCCCCGCAGCCCGCAACATGTTTCTCTGGCCGGCACTTACCTCACCGCGCTCCTGTTTCTGTCCGGGCGCGTGCTCCTGTGGCTGGCTGATTGGTTTCATCGGGCGCTGATCCTATTTAAGTCCTGCCCCTTCCCAGTAACCTTGTCGAATCGATACTGCCCTGTGCCTTGAGAGGAAGCGTTCCATAGTGTCATGTATTGTTTCCATGTACTGTACCTTTTGCCTCCGTCCCTCGACCACAAACCTTACCGCCTGCCCTGACCTTTCTGCCTGTCCTCAACTACGAGCCTGCCTTACGATTTTGTACCACGCCACACCTCGGCAGTCGCCGCTAGCAAATCACGTCAGGGGTAGCGACCTGCTAGCAATCCGCCGCAGCACGTCCATCCCGCTTTGCGGCGAGCTCTGGTAAAAACCGGACCTACTTAGATTCCGCTCCCTGGCGTGGCTATTACCATCACTTGCATTGGTCCAGAGGATCCACTACCATTGACCATTACATACTGTTTGTTACTGGTGTCCCTGTGACCCCCGTGTCGGGTCACAGGCACACCCGCAACGCCGCAGCGTCTCCTGCTGCGGCCGGTGCCACAGCCCAGCGCTCGGGCTGCGGACACCCCAGCGGCTTGGGATCCCACTTACCTCGCCACGCTCCTGTGTCCATCCCGGCGTGCGCTCCTGTTGTCGACCGGGTGCGCGCGCCCCCTAGTGTGCGCGCACGGCACTGCAGGAAAATTTAGAGGGACAGCATGCAGGTGATAGGTGTCTCACCTGGTGCTGTCCCTATTTAAGCTCTGCCCCTTCCTGGGCACATTGCCGAATCGATAGTGCCCTGTGCCTAGAGAGGAAGCGTTCCAGAGTGTCTTGTTCTGATTACCGTGTACCGTACCTTCTGCCTCCGTCCTTTGACCACGAACCTTAGCCGCCTGTCCTGACCTTCTGCCTGTCCCCGACTACGAACCACTGCTGCCTGCACTGAACTTCTGCCTGTCCCCGACTACGAGCCTGCTTCACGATTCTGTACCGCGCAACACCTCGGCTGCCACCGCAAGCAAGTCACGTCAGGGGTAGCGACCTGGTAGTAATCCGCCGCAGCAAGTCCATCCCGCTTTGCGGCGGGCTCTGGTGAAAACCGGACCTACTTAGACTCCGCTCCCTGGCGTGGCTTACGCCATCGCTTGTGGTGGTCCAGAGGATCCACTACCACCTCCGTTACACTGTTATAGCAACACTGCCATATGTCCTCTTATAAGGGTGCTGAAGAAAGAAATATTTGAAAATTGTGTTGTAAAGTACTTCTGTTTCACCAAGGAAGGAATAACCATTTTTAATTTTGAGAGTATTGTTTTGTTCACATTATTCTATTGTTTTCTATAAAGGTAAAAATAGGAAACTTCAAGAAGAAGCATTTGCAATTTGTCAGTTTTCTAATTCTCATCCTAACTGAAAAAACTATGCATTTAGAAAAACAGGCAATGATTTAGATTCATTAATACTCAATTGGTTTAAGAACAAGATTCATTTTATTGGATATTTAGGATAATAAAGCCTAGACATGCCTAATGACACAGTGACACCAATATAAATCTTGAATTGCAGCAATTGTGTAGCTTAAATGCATGTCACTAGTTCTAGTATCTAACTCCTGTGACAAGGACTTTGTAACCTAGTACAAACAGAATGAATTCTGCTTTTTCTGATGCAGAAAACGATGCAAAAAAATTGTAACAGCAATCATTCAATACCAGATCTACTGATAATGTACAGAAAAGCCTTTACATGAAAAATAAGCCCTGTCTATTCCACTATAACAAAGCACAGTAACAGGATCACCCTGTCGAAAAAGACTTTTCAGGTCACCTCTGTCTTAACTTTTTCTTTCAGAAATCTGGTCATCTCTGTATTGCTCAATAGTCCTGAGTGGCTGGTGCACAGTAGATTGTCAAACAGCAACGTGAATATATTTAATTATTTACATCATTATACTGGTAAAATTCAAGCATTTGATTTATACTCGTCTGCACATGGGTGGGCTGACTGTGCCAGCATTGGGGCAGTATCTAAGGAGCCATGGCCAGAGGAGGTCCAAGGCTCTGTGGTCATTTACAGTATTCCACAAATTTAAGTAGAGGACCTCTACAATAAATAAATATTTTGCAGTAATGGTTTGGTCGGGGGCCCATGACCTTTAGTGTCTCTGTGTCCAGATCACTCTTCATCTATTGCCACTCCAATTACTCATTATTCTGAATAAATAGTATTTAGATCCAAGCAATGTTGCTCTAAGTAAAGTGATGATATATTTTCCAACCAAGAGTATACTTCATTTGACCAACACCCCTCAACACTGAAACTGCAGTAGCAAGAAGGAGAAGTCAAAAGGTTATGTAAATCGAGAAAACAGCAGCTGTCAATAACATATGCAAATGATTAAACTTTCAGGTGCCTAGCTCCAATTTGGGAGGGGCATAAAAGTAAAATTGAATGGCATGTGAAACCTCAAAAATTGACTCAAGTGACGTGGGATCATTGTGTGATGTCCCATGTTCATGGATATGCCAGTTTTTGCCACTTATCATAAACCAAGAGGCACAGAATTTTTAAACTGAGCAACCCTGGCTTATCACTCCAGTAGTTCACTCTACACCTTTGCAGAGATGTCAGCACTGTCCTATGTTGCATGTCATGGTGGTTGCCAGAACAACTATGAACTGGAATGGCAGCAAGAGGTGCATAGAAGCAAACCTCTGTTTGGACAGATCATCTCATTGGAAAAATGGTGCCTAATGATCCAACCTTTACTGCAAATGAAACTGAGCATTATGTGCACAGCGACATAAATATTCCATTAAAAACAATGCAAGGTGAATTGCAGTTTGGTTGCGGATTCTGAGCCATATTCAGCACTGAATTCGTGCCAGAATCAGCATAAAAATTAGAATTGTGAACGTACCCTAATGGGGCACAGCAGGACGGCCATGGAATGTTGGTCTAACCTCTTCAGTAATGGGTCCTGCTTTTGTCTTTGATGCAATGATAGCCAGAGACAAGTCTCGAGAATACATATGAAATGCTATGAAAAGGCCTCTATAGAGTAATGTCACAAGAGTCCTACTTCCTGCATTATGGTGTGAGATGGCATAATGTTCAGGACCCCTTTAGTTTTCATTTCAGATACAATAAATAGCGTTACATTGATTTGATTGTAAAACCAATCGTATAGTAATTTATTCTAAGTGGCCCAAGAGCCATATTTTAGCAGGATACGGCTAAGCCACATGTTGCTCATGCTACCTTGAGCAGCCTATATGGCCTAAACATGCCAAAATGGCCTGCAGCCTTTCCGGACTTTTCTCTCATTGAGCACATCAAGAACGTTATTGGTAGGCAATTGCAAAAGGAGCTACCAGCAGCCAATCTCAATGATGTGGTAAAGTATCTCACAGAAGTGAATACACTCCTAATATTTTTGTAAATATTGTATTATATCTTTTCATGGGACAACACTGAAGGTATGACATTTTGATACAATGTAAAGTAATCAGTGTACAGCTTGTTTAACAGTGTAAACTTGGTTTGCCCTCAAAATAACACATTACACAGCCATCAATGTCTAAAGTTGTGGCAAAAAAGTGAGTACACCCCTAAGTGAAAATAGACAAATTGTGACCAATTTGTAATTTTTCCTCCTTGGTGTCACGTGACTCATTAGGTTTACAAATTCTCAGGTGTGAATAGGGAGGAGATTTGTTAAATTTGGTGTTATTGATCTCACACTCTCTGATACTGGTCACTGGAAGTTCAACATGGCACCTCATGGCAAAGAACTGTGTTACGACAGGTGGTAGTGGATTCGCTGGACCACCGCAAGCGATGGTGTAAGCCGCACCAAGGAGCGGAATCTAAGTAGCACTTAGTTTTCACCAGAGCCCACCGCAAAGCGTGATGGACTTGCTGCAGTGGGAAACCACCAGGTCGCTTCCACTGGCGTGACTTGCTTGCAGTGGCAGCCAAGGACGAGTGTGGTATGGAATCATGAGACGTAGTCGTGGACAGGCAATAAGGTCAGGGCAGGCGGCAGAGGTTCGTGGTCAGAGGACGTAGAAGGAGGTCGGAAACACGGATAGGTCAGGAACGCACTTGGAACGCTTTCTCTATGGTACTGGGCACACATAGATCTGGCAAGGAAATGTCGGGGGCGGTACCATTATATAGGTTCAGCGGCCGACAATTAGCCAATTACCAGCGAGCTGTCCCTTTAAATCTCTGAGAGCTGCCGCGCGAGCGCCCTAGAGGGCGGTAGCGCGCACAGCAGTCGGCCAAAGGATGAGAGGAGACTGAAGTGTGGCCGGGTAAGTTCGTAAACACCGGGCAGCGAGTGAGCCCGCGGCCTGACATGCGGTCCGTGGCGCCATTCGTCCCAGAAGCAGGGGAGACAGGGGAGCCACGGCTGCACCCGCAACCCTTCCTGCGGGACGCGGGACAAGCCGTGACAAACTGTCTGAGGATCTGAAAAACAAATTGTTGCTCTACATAAAGATAGCTTAAACTATAAGAAGATTGGCAACACCCCCTTAAACTGAGCTGCAGCACGGTGGCATATAGTGTTTTAACAAGACAGGTTCCACTCAGAACAGGTCTTGCCATTGTCGACCAAAGACGT
This sequence comes from Phyllomedusa bahiana, assembly GCA_025379985.1. NCBI lineage: Eukaryota > Metazoa > Chordata > Amphibia > Anura > Hylidae > Phyllomedusa > Phyllomedusa bahiana. The sequence continues at coordinate 117,856 of JAODAL010003315.1, forward strand.
TAAGTGCACATGCTCAGCATCATATCCAGAGATCATCTTCTCAAAATAGATGTATGAGTGCTGACAGCAGTGCTGCAGAGGTTAAAGGGGTGGGAAGTTAACATGTAAGAGCTCAGACCATACGCAGTAAACTGCATCAAATTGGTGTGCATGGCTCTCATCCCCAAAGGAAGCCTCTTCTAAAGATGATGTACAAGAAAGCCCGCAAACAGTTTGCTGAAGACAAGCAGACTCAGGGTATGTATTACTGGAACTATGTTCTGTGGTCTGAAAAAACCAAGATTAACTTATTTGGTTCAGATGGTATCAAACGTATGTGCTGGCAACCAGGCGAGGAGTACAGTCAAGCATGGTAGTTGAAGTGTCTAATTTGGGGCTGCATGAGTGCTACCAGCGGTGGGGAGCTAATGTTCATTGAGGGAACCATGAATGCCACCATGTACTGTGACATACTGAAGCAGAGCACAATCACCTCCCTTCGGAAACTGGGCTGCAGGACAGTAATCCAATTCCATAACAACCCCAAACACACCTCCAAGTTGCTGGACTGGCCAAGCATGTCTCCAGACCTAAACCCTATTAAGCATCTGTGGGGCATCCTCAAATGGAAGGTGGAGGAGCGTAAGGTCTCTAACATCCACCAGCTCCATGATGTCGTCACGGAGGAGTGGAAGGGGATTGCAGTGGTAGTCTTTGAAGCTCTAGTGAACTCCATAGTGGTGGCCACTCAAAATATTGACACTTTGGTCGCAATTTGTCTATTTTCACTTAGGGGTGTACTCACTTTTGTTGCCAATGGTTTAGATATTGACGGCTGTGTGTTGAGTTATTTTGAGGGCATATTAAATTTACACTGTTATACAAGCTGTACACTGACTACTTTACATTGTATCAAAGTGTCATATCTTCAGTGTTGTCCCATGAAAAGAAATAATAAAATATTTACAAAAATATGAGATGTGTCCTCACTTTTGTGAGATACTGTATAACATTTCTCAGGCAACCAATAGGGTATGTTTACACGCCGGAGTTGGATGTTGATTTTGGGGTGGATTCAGCACTGAATCCGCCTCAGAATCAGCGTCTAATCCAACTACAAAACGATTACATTGATTACTATGTAAAACCGCGCCATATTTCATAAAATGCAGGTTTCACACACTTGTTTTTCCATTCTTATTATAAACACATAAAAATAAGTGATGTAAATTCTTTGAGGTATATTCCGCACCTCCCATACAGTATATAGAAGACAAAAAATTTGCAAGTGAAAATCAGCGTCATATCATATGGATATGGCGCTGATTCAGCACTGAAATTTCAGCGTCTGATTCCATTGCATGAACATTTTTTTATCATTTGCATATCATTAACATATCTATCGTTCCTGTGATTTCCATGAATCCAAAACTTTTCCTTCCGGGGATTGTAATTTAGGTGTTAGGGAGTGTACTTTGTTGTCAGGAAAGTCAAATCATTTCTTAAACTTTTCATTTAAAAAAATTCCAAAATCATATATCTCTTATTATAAAAGTCTTATGTTACAATGATCTTTGAAAAGACATTGTTCCATTGAAGTAAGATTGGAAATATATCTTTTGATTCATGTCAATCCAAGCTGACTGAACAAGTGCTAGCCTGATAATTCCAGAGGGATGATTAAGGGAGTAAAGCCAATATTTAATTTGCTTAGAGGAAGAAATGCACTAGAGATGTTAATTAACTATCCAGTTCGGGAACTTGCCACATATAGTATGTTGAGTTCAGCCCTGTCCTCAGCAGAGGTGAGCTATATGTGTAGTGAGATGATTTACTTCCCAAGATTTGGGCTGAGATTAAAGTAAGAACAAATCAACTTTAACAGTTTGGCTGAATGTGCTAAGAAATAGAAAAACATGTTTATAGCTCCTGTCTCACTACGGTAATAACCTATTTTACTGATTCCAGGTGTGACGGAGCCACCTGCAGTCATCTCTGGAAATAGTGGCAGACATACCATGAGAACCTATGCAATTGTCCATGGTCCCTACTGGCACAGCTCCTCACCACTACCTTAAAAAAGTAAAACACAGCACTCCCTTCTGTATGTTATATTTACGCATGTGACTATACTAATACTCCCATCTATGGTGTATTGGTTCACTAGTAAGAAATTTTCTGGAGAACGTTACTGAAGAACTTGCACCCTAATAGGGGATAACAATAGAAGTGTTCAGAGGTTGCATTCACATTTGGACAATAAAAATTGATGGGGACCTTTGCTGCATATGAGACCAGTACTATAAATTATGTATCATAATTGTGTGTCCTTTTTCATATCTTGCATTGGGGCCCCAGAGTTGAATAGATTTTGAACAGACCAGTGGGGTACATACTCAGCCTCTGCTCCATTTAAACTCCACTTTGTCACGGTTATGTGGCTGAGGAAACAGTTCCCCATTCTATCATTCAGTGCAAATCCCAGCAGTCATAACTCTACATAACTATCCACTTTCAAAAAGTGTGGTGTATGGCACATCTTGGAACCAACACAAAATTAATTTTGGGCTCCTCTTCCTTCATGTACATCTTGTTTTTTATAATATGAATATTTTCTTTTCCAACTGACTTAGTCACTGAAATATGCATGTTTTTCAAGATGACAGTGCTAACATTTTCTAGGTATCATAGTGTAAATGAATGCTATCTACAGTCTTTCTTTCTTTCTTTCTATCTTTCTTTCTTTTTTTCTTTCTTTCCACACTAGAACACCTAATTAGGTGGGGGAACCATTAAAGATTTACATTGCTTCAGGTAAGCGCTACCTATCATCCATCTTTTTTTTTATCTCCCTTCCTCATATCTATCTATTTACAGTATCTCACAAAAGTGAGTACACCCCTCACATTTTTGAAAATATTTAATTATATCTTTTCATAGGACAACACTGAAGATATAACACTTTGATGCATTGAAAAGTAGTCAGAGTACAGCTTGTATAACAATGTAAATTTGGTGTGCCCCCAAAATAACTCAACACACAGCCATCAATGTTTAAACCGCTGGCAACAAAAGTGAGGACATCCCGAAGTGAAAATGGACAGATGGTGCACAAAGTGTCAATATTTTGTGTGGCCACCATTATTTTCAGCACTGCCTTAACACTTTTGGGAATGGAGTTTACTAGAGCTTCGGGTTGCCCTTCCACTCTAACCTCTACAGAGCAGGTGGATGTTAGAGACCTTGGACTCCTCCACTTTCCATTTGAGAACGCCCCACAGATGCTCAATAGTGCTTAGGTCTGGTTCTTGGCAAGTCCAGCACCTGTACCCTCCTTTCTTTAGCAAGGCAGTGGTCATCTTGAAGGTGTGTTTGGGGTCGTTATCACGTTGGAATACTGCCCTGTGGCCCAGAAGTGAGCTTCAGTATGTCACAGTACATGTTGGCTTTCATAGTTCTCAAAATGAACCCGGTTGTCACCACATACGTTTGACACCATCAAAACCAAATACGTTTATCTTGGTCTCGTCAGACCACGGGACATGGTTCCAGTACTCCATGTCCTTAGTCTGCTTGTCTTCAGCAAACTGTTTGCGAGCTTTCTTGTGCATCATCTTTAGAAGAGGCTTACTTCTGGAACGGCAGTCATGCAGTCCAATGTGAAACAGTGTGTGGCATATGGTCTGAGCACTGACAGGCTGACCCTCCAACCCTTTATAACCTCTGCAGTGATGCTGGTAGCACTCAAATGTCTACTTTGAGAAGACAATCTTTTGATATAACGCTAAGCACATGCACTCAACTTCTTTGGTTGACCATGGAAAGGCCTGTTCTGAGTGGAACCTGTCTTGTTAAACTGCTGTATGGACTACAGCCATGAGGTACCATGATGAGCTTCCAGAGACCAGTATGAGAGAATGTGAGAGCGATAACACCAAATTTTACACACCTGCTCCCTGTTCACACCTGAGACCTTGTAACACTAATGAGTCACATGACTCTGTGGAGGGAAAATGGCAAATTGGGCACAATTTGTCCATTTTCACTTAGTGGTATACTCATTTTAGTTGCCAGCGGTTTAAACATTGATGGCTCTGTGTTGAGTTGATGGAACATCATATTTACACTGTTAAATAAGCTGTACACTGACGACTTTACATTGTATCAACGTGTCATATCTACAGTGTTGTCACATGAAAAGATATAATAAAATATTTTCAAAAATGGTAGGGGTGTAGTCACTCATCCTTGTGAGATACTGTATCTATCTTTCTATCTATTTCTATCCAGCTATCTATTTATCTATCTGTTCATCTTTGTATCATCTTTCTTTAGTTCTCTCTATCTATCTACATTTCTATCAGTCTATCATCTTTATTTCTATCCATATATCTATCTATCTATCTATCTATCCAGGAGCATAGTTATTATTGGGTGATGAGCATACAGTAACATATGAGCCCCTAATTAGGTGGGGGACCGATTGCAGATTTACATTGGTTCAAGTTACCCTCTATCTACCTATCTATTTATTTATCTATCCATCTAGCTATTATCTGTTTATTTGTCTGACCATTCATTTAAAAAATGTTACTACTTGTTTGTATTTTCTCTTTCTCCAAATTAAATAGAATCATAAGATGCTTGCAAACTATGTATATATTTTTTGCAAGCAGCAATACTCTATAATCAATGCAAACAGTATAACAATAAAAGAAAATGTGTAATTTATGTTTATATAAGAGTACAATAAAAAGCTGCATGCAAATACATTTTACTCACGGTATTTATAAAAACGTAAAAATGTTGTCTGTACTTTGCAAAAACGAAGCAATGTAACAAGCACTGACATGGAGAGTTTGTTTACAGAGATGTTATTCAGGCCAGCAAAGCAATAGAGGGTGAGAAAAGTGGGTGACTCAGCACTTTAAAAAAAAAAGCCGAGGGCGTTGTAAGACACCTGGATGGGATAGCCAAAGGGATTATTGGTAGCGTTATGAAAGCAGGAGAACACGCCAAGCAAAATGTTATTTCTGTGGCAGTTTGTAACTGTTTTTTCAAAGCAATTTAGCCCTCCAGCATTCAAAACTGGGACAAGATATTATAACACCGGACTCAAAAAAGAAATGTTCACACAACTTTACATTTAATAGTAATTGTTTTATTTTTAGCACTTTTTAATGTTGGCAGAATATTAAAGGCATTAAATGTGTGAAACAAAACATTAAGTGCAATAATTAAAAATATTATGTTAACAAACAATGTAAATATACACATTTTTAATGTTATCCTCAAATAATTAAGCCTTGTGAACTTCACCATATTTGACTAATACTTTTCTTTAAGTATATCTTTAGTGATATATTGAACAGTAGTGATTTCTGCATCATTAGTGGCTGATTCCATTGCAGTTGGATATATGACTGTACGCAAACTACTGTGGTCACACTGCTTATTTGTGTATGAAAGCAAATCTGTTTCTCTTCTTCTGCTGATACATTGTGAATGTGCTGGTAGCACTGGGGCTGCCTGCTTAAGCCCAGAAAGGCTCAAGGTCATGGCCCCTATAGCTTGCTCTTCAGCACGTTTATGACTTACATCACACCAGAGGACACAAGGTGCCAGACTAACAGATGGCTTATGTTCTCTGTATGCCAAGACAGACTGGCTACCTCTGCCCCTCATTGAAAGGCAGAAGCTCTTTCCATGGAAAAGACCTAGCACAGAAAGCTAGAAAAGGAAACAAAACATCTTCAGAGCACAAAGATCAATATATAATGACATATAATGTACATGCAATACAATACAGGATATAGAGGCACATGTTCATATCTACGGTCTGCTTCTCAAAGTTATCAACAATAACAGTCCTCTTCAATCATGACACTTGTGATACTGATTATTGCAGTACATAGTAGTGTACTATATGACTCAATAGGGGAGAAATTAATTTCCCATGTATGCCTCCCGAGATCCCAATTCAGTAAATAATAATATGAGCTGCCCGGAGAATCAAATAAGCATGGTTGTATTCTAAGAGATTCTGATTTATTAAAGGGCTGGGGAAAGTTTTTATACCATAAGCAGACTAAAGGTGGCTTTAGGAAAAATTATACTGGAACATCTACTAAACACTAGTGATGAGCGATTGTGTCAACTATCGTTATCGATTTGATAGTCGATATCGGCAATTATCATGACGATTTCCAATAGTCGATAACAGATTATCGCCGATGACCATTAAAGTCTATGGGAGAGGAACAACACCTTCATTCTTACACCCAAACAGGGCTGGAGAAGCTGGAATTAACATCCACAACAGCAAACTGGATACGTGCTACATCTTAGGCAAGACAATTAGGTTATAAAAGTCACCGAAAAAAAGTCACAGACCATTCACTATCCCTGTCTTGCATCACAGCATGACTCTTAAACCTGCATCACCCACAAATTAAAAAGTGCCAGAAGGCAGTATTATTTGAACCATCATTTTACTTGAACTGGACATTTATCATCCTGTCCTGGGCCACAGCATGAGCCCCAAACCTGCATAAACCCAGATTAAAAAGTGCCGGAAAAGGAGTCTTTCAACCACATTTTAGTTGAACTTGGACATTGACTATACCCGTCCTGGGCCGCAGTATGACCATTAAACCTGTCTGAGCCACAATTAAAAAGTGCCGAAAAAGAAATCTTTCAACCACCATTTTAGTGAACTGGACATTGACTATCCATGTCCTGGACCGCAGTATGACCCAAAAACCTGCACAGGTGCCCTTATGGAGCATCAGCAGAAAATTTCTCAATAAGAAATAAACTGTATTAAAAACAACTCGTTTTCCATTACTGCTGCTAGAGCTACTTGCCATTCTACTGGTGACATTGTTCCACCGTGACATTAGAATGTGAAGCAAATGAAACAGATGTCCCCAGTAGGTCAACGAGGCCTGTCTGAAAATCCTGCATTTAGGAAATTACTGATCAAGGCAGGTGAGGCTGTAAACGTGGATCACGCAGGTGAGGCTGGCAGGGTGGGACTTACAGTGGGTGTGGTGAGAGCAAGGGCTGGCGTCTGTCATCTATTAACACGCAGGTTCAGCTGGCAGGGCCCGAGTTACAGTGGGTGCGGTGAGAGCCCAGGCTGGCATCCGTAATGCATTAACACGGCAAAAATTCCCTTATGACGCAGCAACGAAAACAGTCGTGCTGAAGCAGAGTGTGGAAGCGGAAGTTTGAGCTAAAACCTCCAGCCTTCCTCAGTACACAGTCAAGACCTGGGTAGCACTTGAGAAATTTCTGCCTCTACGAGAGCGCTTGCCCCTCCGTACGAGTGCGGACCAATTGAGCTTCACTTGGAAATGCTGGTGGTTGACGCTCCTGTTTAACTCAGGTGCCCTTTTTCTTGGCTTTCTTTTGATCGTTTTACTCAACGTGTTGGAAGAAATTGTCTCTGTTGTTGGGGTGGCGAATGTGCTCCATACACCATGTCCTCTGAATAACCTACATCTGTTCAAGTCTTTCTGTACCTCCCTTGTACAATTCAGAGGAATATTTGTTTCAGCTATTTTGTACATGCAAGTTTTTTAGTAGTTTTAATTCTAAAAAACACATTGTTTAAAATAGGATGGAATCCACCACGTTCTTGTTTCTCTTTTTTTTAATTGTATTAAACGGTTGTCTCGCTACAGGGATTGCTAGCTATGTTAAAGATCTTGCAAAAACAAGTCATTTTGCAATATGTGTCCATTAACAGTGTCCTACCTTTTCCTGTTTTTGACAGCACCATGCCCCATAAATTTCAAAACATCACCATTTAGCCACTGTTGACAATTGTGAAGAACAAATGTCTGTTAGAAACCACATTTTTTACAAAATGACTTGTAGTATAGCTGCATGTCACAGCAACATGCCCCCAGATATTCAAAACATGACCATTTTACAACAATTGACAATTTTGAAGAACAAATGTCTTTTATAAACCACATTTTTTTAAAATATGACCTGTAGAATAGCTGCACAGCAGCATGACCTAAAAAAATTATAAAAAAAGACTTCTCGCCACTGTTAAAAAATTTTGAGGAGAAATGCCACTTAGAAGCCACATTTCTGTTCCAAAGGACCCTTTATTATAGCTTTTATCTCCCCAGCACCATGACCCAAAACCATTGACATTGCAAAAAATTTTAAAGATGAAGTGAGTAAATGAAATACAGTTTTTTCATGAAACCGTGTACAATTGGTTTCTTTTACAGTCTCCTCACCGCAAAACCAGCAAAATAACCTTTTGGGAACTGAGAATAAAAATTGCGGTAAAGAAAATTTTCATTTTAAAAACATTTTTTCAAGAGGAACCATTTCTGTTTGAAGAGGAATGTTGAAGTAGACAGCAACTAATCGGTGACCTCGGCAATTTGGGCCACAACATCAGAGATCCATGCCTGATTCATCTTGATGAAAGTCAACACCCACATTATCTGTGAAACCCAGCTTTTGTCTGTAATACCCCTCCAACGGCTGAAGGGTTTCCCTAGATATGCCCGGGGCTGTGGGGACAACACCCTATGGGTGCCAGCGAGCTGAGCCATTCACCATTTTGGATACCCAAAAAAAGCGATTGGGTCCAAACAACCCAAAAAACATCGGTTTTGAGCGCAGATATCTAACCATGACTTAACCTTTTCTATGTGTTGTTGGGCCCTGCATTACATGCGTTGGGGGGAGGCGGTAAAATAAAAATTCCCAAAGGGGGTCACCCTTAGGCTCTGCCCAATGCCTGGCTGTTCTGCTTGGCCCCTTTTCTTGTCACTTCTGACGTTTTTTCCACCGTGATATTTGAAGATCGTGAAGACACAACAATTCTCCATTTGATCAATACAGGGTCCCAATTCCGCATTTTTTTTCTCTATTTTGGGGTGGGGGAAAGGGAAAGTGTAGTTTTTTTGTACGGGGATCGAGGGGGTGGCCCCCCCAGTAACGTGTTCATTTTTGATCCTTTTAAAACGGGGGATAATGTGGGGGAAATGGATACCCAAAGCACCATTGGAAAAAGGAGCCTTGATTTCCCCAAGCCCGGGGCAGGGCACTAGAAAACTACTTCCTCATCTTCCTCCTCCGCCAAAATCTGTGCAACCTTTTTCCAAGGCAGGGACTTGATAAGTCGGGTCCAGGAATACCTCACCCCCCTCCTCCGCTTCCTCGCACAGCTTCAACACAGCCCTGACTTTCCTCAGAGAGCACCCTGAAGCTGAGGCGCCGCCTTGCATTAGCCCTGCCCGAACCCCCTAATGAAGACCCAAAAAGTTGTGAAAAATGTCGGCCTCTGGGTTCGACAGGAGAAAGGTCCGTGCCCTCTTTTCCGTCCCTCCTCCCTCCGGGGGGGGACCTGATGTTTCAACGACGTTTCCAGAACTAAGATCACCACAATCTCATGCAGACAATGCATTTTCGCACTGACCATTTTGGGGGGTTTTCAAAAACTGGCAAGGATGGTGCATGAGCTCTTTCACCTGCCTCCACTCTCGGTGGCTCAAAAACACCCCGAGGTCCGCACCGTGCTTGTTTAGGCATGTGTCACTTCGTTTCTGCGTAATGGCATTGCGCTGCTGTCACATCGTGGAGTCATGTAGAGGGTGGAATTCCAGGTGCTTGCACACATCAAAAAATGATTAATTTCAACCCGGCCTGGGTTTCTATGGCTCGTGATGATACAGTGGAACCTTGGGGGTAATAGAAACCCTGCACCATCCTGTGGTTGTGAAGAGGCGTGCGCGAGCCTGAGACGCCAACGTTACACACCAGGACATCCACCCAGCTCACCCAGGGGAGCTGTCACAGAGATATAGCGACCTTGGCCATGCGTACTAGTCCATGTTATCGATGGTGAGGATGGCTTTGCCGGACCAGAGAGACACCCCGTGCTTGAAATTTTTGAGGACACGTGCTGTCAAGGGCAGGCAACAGGCTTTTCTGGAAAAAGAAATGCCTGCTCGGCATCTGGTATTGGGGCAGGCAAGGACCATAAAACGTGGCAGAACCATCGTGTCCACCAGATGGGAAAGCAACATTTCCAAGGCCAAAAGCCTCGGCAATGTCCGACATTCAGGGGGTGGGGTGGGGGGTGCTTTTTTTGGCTTTGGGGATGGTTTGGGTTTTTAAAGTGTTTCTTATTGCTCCCAAACCTGGTGGACAGAAGTCTGGCTGCTTTAGGACTGGACGACTGGTACGGAGTGCAAGTCAAAACTGGTGGAAAGGAGAAGGGCTAGGATGGGTCTCTGGCGGTCGTGGTGGTTCTCGGGCGATGGTGGAGGCTGAACGCGAGAGCTGATCATTGATCATGACACTGAGAGACATGGGAAGCTGAGGAACGCTTGGTCGTGGCGGAGGAGGAGGCGGAGACAGAGGGTGTTTCAGTGGTTGAAAACCCGGGATCAGTGTGGCCTTTTTTTGCCCTCCATTTCATTTCATGCATTCGCTGCATGTGACTAGACATGTTGGCTGTGGTTAAACACCTAAGATTCTTCCCTCTACTGATGCGTTTACGGCAAAGGCGGCATATGATATCGCTGAGTGAATCAGAGGCTTGGTCGAAAAAGGCCCAGGCTTGAGAGGTCCTGGACCTTTTCGACGGTGATAAGCGAGGAGCGGTGTTTCCGCTGATCGTGGCTGGCGGAATAATCCCAGCGGACTTGTACGACCGCCCTCTCCCTTTTTGAGGCGGGACCAGTACTGACATTATCCCATTGTCTTCCTTCTTATCCAGTGATGAAGCGCCCGCAAGCAAATTCTGCTGAAAAGACCACGTTGGATCTGCAATGTTGTCATCATCATCATCAACACAGGTGAGTTCCTCCTCCTGACATTCTGCATCCAGGAGCTGCGGACTACAAGCATCAGGCACTGCAAGACGTTGCCGACCGACCGGGATTTTTTCCAATTGACCGGCTTCCTTCTCCTCCTCTGATGGCATCAGCGATTTGGCGTCAAAGCAGACAAAATCATCCTCTTTGGCCTCTTGATCTTTTGAAATGCCTTCTGACCCCAACCGCAATTTGTCATCAAAGAGTTCTTCAGAAAATGGATTATCCACAGTGGTGGGTACACGAATTGACATTTGGGCTGCCTTCGCTTCATGTTGGACAGATGCTGACGAAGATGATGATGACATTTGTGGTCGTGACTGGGAGGATGAGGAGGTAAGACTGCAGGATGCAGGTTGCATTAACTACTGAAGAACAGATTGGCGACGCTGTTCGTTACTGAGATTCACAGGGCCCTGAACCAGCGATGACAGGCCTGACGGTCCTACAACCGATGATCCGCTGGCTTGCGTGTTGTCGCCAGCACTGGAAGGAGCACCTTCTCTTGTACCTCTACCTCCATGTCCTACACCCCTCTTTGCTCGCTTACCACCTGCATTTCGCTTCATGTTCAGAAAGGTAAAAATTTAAAAAGGTATTTAAGAGTTTTTGAAAGTCTCTTATTGAAAGATGGCAAATCACAGCTATTCTTAAATCCCTCTAATTTCCAACAGCCAACTAGGATTAGAAATATCGAATATCTGTGAAATGCGGTCTGTTGGAAGAACCGTAACACCAAATCAAAAGTGTTCTTCATTCAGTCCCAAGGATTTACAACTGCCCAGTAGGACTAGGAATTGATAGTTTTCAACAAACCATCATACAACTGCGCTATCTGAGATTCACCGAGCGCAATAAAACTATTCAAAAGTTACACGGATGAGAAATTGCGTTTTTTGCAGCAATGACACACGAGAACAGTTACTAGAAAATGTCTGTATCCTAATGTAAGTACAAGGTGGCTCTTTGAACAAAACTGGGCTGCACAAAAGTGAAAAACAGCTATTTAAAATTTATACGGATAAAAAAAAGGTGATTTTTGCACCAATGAAATACACCAGCAGTTACTAGAAAAATTCTGTATCCTAATGTTAGTACAAGGTGGCTCTTTGAACAAAACTGGGCTGCACAAAAGTGAAAAAACAGCTATTTAAAATTTATACGGATAAGAAAAGGTGGTTTTTGCACCAATGAAATACACCAGCAGTTACTAGAAAATTTCTGTATCCTAATGTTAGTACAAGGTGTCTCTTTGAACAAAACTGGGCTGCACAAAAGTGAAAAACAGCTATTTAAAATTTATACGGATAAGAAAAGGTGGTTTTTGCACAAATGAAATATACCATCAGTTACTAGAAAATTTCTGTATCCAAATGTAAGTACAAGGTGGCTCTTTGAACAAAACTGGGCTGCCCAAAATGAAAGGTACAATTTCACCTCAGGTGCGAGGTGTGCTGGGCAAAAACTGTTAAAAAATGCCATTTCAATGCAGATTCAAAGCAGAGTCTGGGCTGCACAATATACACCCTCCTTTCAAAAGCCTACCTGCCTGTCTGTCTGTGTTCGTCCGCAACCGTCTGCACTAACCCCAGTGTCCAATCACTGGGAGGCTTTTTGGTTGCTGGCAGGTGCTAAAAACTTTTGTCACCTGTTTGAGGATCAGCGCAATGAAAATGAGGTTAGTCCATAATGGACAGGAATTAAGGGGAGCCCCATGAGACAAAGCTGGTGCACCTGTGCATAACATACATGAAAAGAGTGGAGGGCACCTGGTCCCTGTGCCCATTCCTCCATCCCCACCTCTTGTCAGGTGTAGGGCCCTTACATTGGATTTGATTTACCATATACGTCAAGGCTTACCACTTTTTGTCTAATGGCTACTGTCAGGGAAATTGGAAATCAGGCAGTTTAGATTTTTTCCATTCAGTCCTTTTGTTTTTGTCGGAGATTAGCAGAGTGGCAGGCATTTATTTCACTGGCTCTTTCAAAAAAAAATGAAAACTCTGCAGATCTGTTGCTATTGGAATGGTTGGGTCAAATAGCTGATAGTTGGAGAATGGCTCACCCATCTGTTTACAAGATTACTTTACCTTTCCTAACATATCATTTTAGATACACCCAGATACTCCTTTTTGCACCTATACTTTGAAGCTATTGATGCACTATGGGCGACATGTATGTACGGGGCAGTCCTGTTTTCTAGATGTATGAGCAGTGGCACCCCAAAAGTAGGAGCATTATGCGGCGCTCGCAGCACTTTGTAATACGGCCAAGATGTGGGGGCATTCTGTGGGCGTGTTACCCCACAACAAGAAGATTTTACACATTTATGACTGGAGGATGCCAAAATTAGGCGCATTACTGCTGGAACAGCCCGACCAAGTTAAAAGAGGTTTACCTGAGCCTGAGTTTTCGTAGTGGACCTAGAATGCGCCAAATCTATGACCCACAGTAGAACTGTTCCACATATTCTGGAACATTCTACACTGCTTTAAACCTATTTAGAACTGGCCTCTATGCGCCTTGATCATACATGTGGTTCTTACTTTTAAGATAGGCTAAACTCATGTTTATAGAAAACAATGACACCAGTCTCAGTTACATTGGGGGACATGTATGAAAACTGTCTAGGTCTATGGGTAAGTTCACACGGCTTAATTGAGGGGCGGACTGTACGCCTCGCAATTACGCCGGGTATTCGTGGAGTAGCGCTGATCGACGCGTACCCCCGCGACGCTTGGGGGCCGGCACCGCGAATAAGTGACATGTCATTTATCTCCTCACGCGTACAATACGATGAGAACTATGGATTACCGTAATGATTGGGCCCCAAAATAAGCCGTGTGAACTTACCCTAAGACTTTCTTTGTCGCCCATAGAAACCAATCAGAGCTCCCCTTTCATTTCATATAGTGTTCTGAAAAAATAAAAGGGGAGCGCTGATTAGTTGCGATGGCCAAAGAGACAGTTCTCATACATGAGGCCCATTGTCTTTAGGCAGAATAGAAAAGTTGATTGTTTTAAAAAAAGTCAGGCTCATATTTTAATCTTGTGGAACCCTAAAACTCATTTGAAGGGGTTCACTGCTTTTAAAAATTTCTTACATGATAGAAGGATTCTGCGACTATAAGCGGATTATAAAGTGCTTCATTGCTAAAACCCAAAGAAATCAGCTGTAATCTCTTTGAAAACTTGGCAGAGTTCAGTTTCCCTCATCACCACAGGGTAAGTGAAGCATTAAACAAAGCCTATATCAATTTCCTGTCTGTATAATACAGGACAGGACAGGTCCTCCAGAGCAAGGGAGGATCTTTATAACCAATCGTTATATCAGGGGAATAGAGCCCCCTGTATTGACTCAGAATTCCAACAAGGTATATGAAAATGGATTTTCTAAACAGGGCAACCCCTTTAAATTTATCACAAGAGGCTGGGGAAACAATTCCTGATTATAGTATGTCTAGTCATTTTTGGATTGTTAACTCTGTTTTCTTCTTTTAACCACAATGTGTGATGCTGCCATACCTTGTAAAAGTTGTAAATTGTGCTTGTACTTGAAATGTACTCAGACACATAAAAATTGTTGAATGTATTTACCAGCAGTCCCTACAATTTCATCTCCCCAGGGCAAAGGCACTCTAGTGTTTTGCTTGCCCCTGTCCTTAGCTTGCCCTGTTCTACAGCTTGCTCACTTTGTCATGTCTTGTTAAGCCCAGGTAGCAGCTGAAATTTAATTGACACTTCTCCAGCTGCAAGACGCCATCCCTGTTTGTTTATATCTCGCATCCTTTCCTCCGCTCACTTAAATTCCATGTGGGCAACATTAATGGCAGAGCATAGATGCATTATATGTGAATAATGTATTATAATGATACAATTTGGGTCTCTTAGCTCTAGCCTAGACCAACGCCGCTCTACATAATTTATCATTTCCACACACCTTCCAGAACCTTTTGTATGTAAATATTTAATACGAGAGGCATGTAAATCCTTTCAACATGATGGAACGTCCAGTATATCGGAAAAGATTATTGTAATTAAAGCGTGTGCCCATTCACGTCAAGGGGGAAAGGGAAAACAAAAAGGGAGCTTTTGAATATTAAAGGATTTATAGCTTTGCTATTGTTCTACTGTTGTTAGTGTTGTTATCTAGTCCAGACGCTGCATATGGCAATGATCTACAGTATTTTACATCCTTCCAGATCTGGAAAGCATAAGGGAGTTGCAGTTAAAAATATGTTAACTATGCAATATCAGACCAGTTGTATTTACACAAATAGGTTATACGCTCTTAACCCTTTTTAGAAGTCAATGCTCTAAATGTGAAGCAGGTACAATAGCAGCATTATTTCACAGCATGTAAGGCTGTCATAATAATAGCAGATTAATACAAGTGATAAGCAGATTAAAGATGTTTAAACCTAGTAAAGACTGTGGCAATTGGGGAATTGTCACAGACACAGGTGGTGGATCTTCTAGGTGACTTCGGGAGGTGACTTTTAACCACGCCAGGGAGCGGAGTCTTAAGAGCCCACTGGTATGCACCAGATCCTCTCGCAAGGTTGGATGGGCTTTGCTGCGGGAGACTCCCAGGTTGCTACCCCTGATGTGGCCACGGTGTATCATAGTACAGAAGGAGCTGGCAGAAAGGTCAGGGCTGGCAGCAGGCAAAATGTAATCAGGTTACTCGCAGTAAAGTCTGGGCAGAAGCAGAGGATGGATGTGGAGCAGTGCAGGGAGAGCTGAATGCCGTACAGAACAGAGGGCGCAGGCACAAGCATGTCTGCCGACTGGAGTGTCAGCACTGGAACACAGTTGAGTGAGAAGGTTAGTATGTTTTTTTTTTTTTTTTACTTTACTACAGCATCCCTATCCTGATTTAAGATTTTTAAAAACGAACCAACCACAACTATGTAACTTCAATAGATACTATGACGTCAATTAACAACTTGGTTGAACTTGATAGACATATGTCTCTTTTCAACCATATTAACTATGTAAGACACTTTTAAATCCAATAATGATTATATATATATATATATATATATATATATATATATATGCTTATATACACACACACACTAACATGAGCGTTGCTCCAGCAACGCCTGATCTGTAGTGTTTCCTGACAGGATGTCAAAAACATTGTTTATGTGATGTGATGTCACACCCAATCCCTGGCCTCAGCAGTTATGTTGCAACATGCACACAGAGACCATTGATTGGCTACAGTGTCTCATGAACAATGTACGTGATATCATCACTGGGGGACCATCAGGGAATACTGGAGTTACATCAGTGACAGAGCGACAGCACCTGAAGGGATCATTTAATCTAAGGCTAAGTTCATACGGCTAATTGCAGGGCATACAGTATGCCCCGCAATTACGCCGGGACTTCGGGAGCTCGCGCTCACGTACTGTCATTACTCGCGGCACGTAAGCACCGTGAATAAATGATATGTCACTTATCTCCCCGCGCGTCTTATTGTACGCCCGTGGAGAAGAGGCGTAATCCATAGTTCTTTTTGAGAACCGTGGATTATCGTAATGACCGGGGCACATTTCGCTCGTATTTGAGTGCAGTACGCCGCAAACTACGCTGTGAAATGTGCCCCAGTTTAAGCCGTGTGAACGTATCCTTACTGTATCATATTAGAGCAGTACAAGCCAATATTTTTTTTAAAAATTAAAAAAAAAACATTTTGAACAGATGCTCTAGCCGTTAATATTTGCTTTAAAGTGGTTGTCCAGGCTTAGAAACACATGGTTGTTTTCTATAGGAAAAATCAGTAATATACATGGGTTTACAATCACCGTCAACTTTATTAGGTACACCATGCTAGTAACGGGTTGGACCCCCTTTTGCCTTCAGAACTGCCTCAATTCTTCGTGGCATAGATTCAACAAGGTGTTGCAATGATGCTCAATTGGTACCAAGGGGCCCAAAGAGTGCCAAGAAAATATTCCCCACACCATGACACCACCACCACCAGCCTGAACCGTTGATACAAGGCAGGATGGATCCATGCTTTCATGTTGTTGATGCCAAATTCTGACCCTACCATCCGAATGTCGCAGCAGAAATCGAGACTCATCAGACCAGGCAACGTTTTTCCAATCTTCTACTGTCCAATTTCGATGAGCTTGGGCAAATTGGAGCCTCAGTTTCCTGTTCTTAGCTGAAAGGAGTGGCACCTGGTGTGGTCTTCTGCTGCTGTAGCCCATCTGCCTCAAAGTTCGCCGTACTGTGCGTTCAGAGATGCTCTTCTGCCTACCTTGGTTGTAACGGGTGGCTATTTGAGTCACTGTTGCCTTTCTATCAGCTCGAACCAGTCTGCCCATTCTCCTTTGACCTCTGGCATCAACAAGGCATTTCCGCCCACAGGACTGCCGCTCACTGGATGTTTTTTCTTTTTCGGACCATTCTCTGTAAACCCTAGAGATGGTTGTGCGTGAAAATCCCAGGAGATCAGCAGTTTCTGAAATACTCAGACCAGCCCTTCTGGCACCAACAACCATGCCACGTTCAAAGGCACTCAAATCACCTTTCTTCCCCATACTGATGCTCGGTTTGAACTGCAGGAGATTGTCTTGACCATGTCTACATGCCCAAATGCACTGAGTTGCCGCCATGTGATTGGCTGATTAGAAATTAAGTGTTAACGAGCAGTTGGACAGGTGTACCTAATCAAGGGGCCGGTGAGTGTATATTTTGCTATTGTAGCTTAGACCCACTTAATACAATGGAACAAAGCTGCAATACCAGAAAAAAACTCATGGGTGTGGAGCTGTTTTTGCAAGAAAAAAGCTATATTTTTCTGTTCCTGAACAACCCTTTAACAAGGCCCTAAAAATATATGTGTCCTATTTGTTAAATATTTGGGAAATACAGTAGGAGGTATTTCTTGAAGTTGAAGTCTAAAAATAAAATTTAGCAGAAAGAATACTTTGGTAGTCTATTAGCTTGGTGGTTAGATCCTGTAGCATCAAATTTCATACCAGGGCTAAGTCTGCATAGCACATATGTGTTCTCCTATGCCTGCCTGGGGCTCCTACAGGTACACTGAATTGGCCTTAGATCTTAGCATGCATACATGACTGAGATAGGGAAATTACAAGAAGAACTTGTTAGAAATCAGCAGCTAGTTCACATCCATCATTCTTGGCAGCGAGGTTATTTTTGTGCCATGTTATCCCTACTCACTGATTCTTATAATAAACTGTAATGATTAATAAAATGGGCTATTTCAAACTGCATTCTCCTTAGAATTTAGGCCCATCTACCCTCCTGTTAACCTATTGATTGATCCCTCTAACTTGCCTTTGACTTTGACCTGGTCATTTCTCACCTAGGGTTTTATCTGCCACATGACTCTTCAGACTTTGACTTCTAAACTTTTGTTTTAGTTTTGACAGAAATTACCTTAGAAGATCAGGGGTCCCTAAATGTGAATCCTTCAGAACTCCTACAAGTTTTGGTTGAAAGAATGATATTAGAAGATCTATACATGGGCCTATATATAAACATGGGCCTACGTTATTGATTAAAGAAATTTTTTTAAAAAGAAAACTTTTATTTGTTAAATCTACCAAGTGTCTTGGGGATTCCCATTTGACTTTTGGATTGCCGTCCTTGGTAGAACGATATTGGCAGAAAGATCATCTGACACAGGGGAATATTTCAAACTGGCCTCAACCAGCTTTATTGTGGCACACAGTTTACAGAAAAAGCAAAACACATAAAAATAAATCCTCGGCCGTCTGGCCACTAACTCACATACAGAGGCCCTTTCTGTTCAGAGGTCTGTGCCTATCACACAGCACCTCAAAATTCCATTGTCCTCACTGTGTACCAGGCTTCCCTATAGCCTGTGGGGGCCAGAGCTCTCTTCCCAGCTCTGCAGCTCCACACATCCAGGTAGCAACCACGCCCCCCCGGATCACCTGGAGTACCAGCTTTTTAATAGATCTAGTAAGACCTGGCACTGGAACATGGGGACAGCCTCCCACCCAACGCTATGACCGTGCTGGGAAAGGAAAACCATACCTGGCTGCATGGCAGCCATGCTAGCTACCTATGTCTGTATCCTATTGTTACTGACACCAAATATTTTCCTCCCCCCACCGAGCCCAGGTTTTCGGTGGCACGTCTGTAGCAGGTATCCTGCTGAATTCCACCTAGTGGCAGAATCCTGCAACTGCATAAGGTCATCCTGCCACATATCCCCCTCCCCCTTTGATAAAGGCTGTAGGTCTTTTTTTTACCTTGTGTAATCAACCCTCCAGGATCAAAGCTCCTACTTTGGGGCAACATTTTCCCTACCTCTTCAGGGGTGGATTTGACATTGTACACATACACAGCTGTGGGCTCGTCCCATGCATTCACACTACAGTGGGTGACAGACCGGTCATAGCCACTTTCTTCAGGTGGCACAACCCAAGCATGCTCTGCAACCAGGATGTCATCACCATCAGCTGCATGTCGACATTTACAGAGTTACTGCTGTCAACCCCAAAATCTTCACCAGAAGCTGTAATGATAGCATATTTCTCAGGGTCACTATCCACAATGACCCCTAGGGGCACACCTGAGCCCCAACCTGCCACCTCTTTGTTGGCAGGAATACAATGAGACCCAAACCTCTCTTCCTCACAAGTCCTATGGTCCTTACAGACCATCTCCAATTTATTCTCTGAGGTGGAGACTACCTGGTCTACACTTAGCTCAGCCTCCTTACTGGGTGTGTTGTCTGAGGATTCGTTAGTCCCTCCATACCCCTGACTCCCAGCAGTGGGACAACCATATTCACGGTCTGTTTCCTCCCTTTCATGCACGACCCTTGCATAATTGCAGGGGTCACTGGCAAACACCTGAGCTTTACAACCCCCAACAGGTATTTGACCTGTGGTGACCATCTCAGTAGGCTTACATTTCACTACAGGGGCCACAAACCATGCATGTTCTGCAATAAAGACCTCATCAGAATCAGCAGGCACGTTAATGGTTTCAGAGTCAGCTCTGACAACCTCTATAGACACTTTGTCTGCCATTATGAAATTACCTGGCACCTCACGAGTATCAGAGGACACATTCTCCAGTGCAAACCTCTCACTGGCTTTGTCTAGCAGCAGACACTCTGCATCAATGGCTGGAGATTTTTTTTTCACCTCCCCTATAACCATCTCTAAGGGGGTACTCTCAGCTTCGTTCTAGATACTCCTACATCTTGCTCAACATCACATTCATACAATGAGCTGGAGGCAATGGCGGATACATTTAGAAATGGGATAGCAATCATTTTTTAACACCAGTAGGTGCAGCGGACATCTGGCTACACCTGGCACCCACATGGAGGTCGCCACAAACCACAGGACCTAACATCTCTGTGATATTGTAAGTATTTTCCTCCATCGTCTCTAAGGAAAAATATTAGCTGACTCACAACCAGGCTCCTCTTTACCATCTGAGGATTCAGACATGCTCACTTGCCCCTCACTAGGGTTCAAGCATACACCCACCTCTGTGGTGTCTAGCAGTTCACTCCTTTCATCAATGCTGTCTTTGTGACCATGGCAGTAAAAGCTACTGGCAACACAGCAACCTTCGGAGGAAGTGACCTCAGCAGGACTACAGGTCGCAGCATGACATTTCTCTTCATACTCTGCAGTGCCACAATCCGACTCTCCATCACAGAGTGTCCACTATGGAATACACTGTTCAGGGCTAAACACAGAATCTGCCTCAGCACATGTTTCCTTTACACAAGTATTTTCATAATTCTCTGCTGCCTCACTCATACATGCATACACCTCACTAGGGTCTGGAGACACCCTCTTTATACTAGTCTCCTCCCATATTGCAAGAGAGCAATCATTCCCAGGGCTTGCCTTTTCCCTTTCAGGACACACATTGGGACATAACTGGTGGCCATCAATCACTGGGCCCACATTACCTGCACTACTTGTGCTGTTGTCCACCATTACCACTGGGGGCACACCTGAAACTTGCACGTTACCATCACGTACACAAAGTGCGCTGGGGTCAATTGTAGACACCTTTATCCACTGGACTCCAGCCACTTCACACATAGCTGCAGGGCATGCATACTCATAAGTTTTTACAACAGGAGATGCAGAGGATACCTTGTTGCTATGGGCAACCGCATAAGCTAAACCTGAGCCTGTAGCAGTAGCACATTTCTCCAGATGGTCATCCGCCACAGGACTCACATCCTCTGCAATACTACCAGCACTGTTATCACAACCTCTAGGGGTGCACTTGAGCTTGTCTGCTCTACAGCTGGGGCTGGCATTTCTCCAGAAGCTGGTTCACACTCTGCCTTTATTGCACACATAGCCCTGACATCCATGACCTCTAGAGGCAGACCTGAGCTGCTCTCCACTACTGCAGTAGCTGCAGCACGTGTAGTCACTTGTTCACACCTATCAGTAACTGGAGCTAACTTTGTGATACAGCTCCCCTTCCCCTGCTCAGGTAGCTGGACCGAGACATTCATTACAGGCCCCTTTTCCACATTAGTAACCTCTGCAACAGGCAATATAGTGCATATGTCCTGAACATAGAGTCCATCAGACTTTTCCAGTCCAAAATACACTGTGTCAGTCTTATCCACTATCATCTCAGGGACTTTTGGAGATGACCACTCTGGCTCCTCCCTCTCAGAAATTGACACCACATACTCCACAGGGGGCACTTCACAGGAGAAGTCCCTTGTTTTACACGATACCTTGGCTGTTGCCCACAAGTGCCCGATAAGGGGGAAGTCTCTGCCAAGTAGAGAGCCGGATTGTAGGTTCTCACAAACCGTCAGCACATGGATGACAGTCCCAAACCAGGTTTCAAAACGGAATGGTGGAATGGTCTTACCATATTCTGGTCGGGTCCTCACACTGGGTACGATGTCCGGGTGCACTTTGGAGACATCTTGGTGACAATCCATGTCCACCCACAGTGGGAGATCATCCACCAGCAACCAATGCATTCTTGGTTACGCCTCCTCTGACCTCCAGATCAAAGGACCCTCAGGAGCACATCCTGATCAATGGCAGCTCCAGCACAGCTCCTTCTGCTGGACACTGGCGGTTTTCTGCTGTCGAGGTTCGCTTTCCTTAGTAACGATGGGATCCCTGTATCTTTGCCGTCTGGTCTTCCTGGGACTTGGATTACACTCAGGAAGAACCCAGGACCTCTTAGCAACAGAACATCCTTTTGCACAAGTGCCCATCTGCAGACATCCAGAACAGAGGTCAGGCTTGTTGCCCTTGGCAACGTAACCTCCAACCATTGTCTCTGGGCATTCAGACAACTGGCTAGGTTTGGTAACAGTCTTTTGTACCGATCCACTGAGGGGCTGTTGAGCCTTCTTCTCTTTTATAGCCTCGGTGGGAACTAACTGGCTGTTTGGTCTTATCTTCCCTCATCATGGCCATTGCCCGCTCAATATTTTATGAGTTCTACCATATCAAGAAGAAATTTTTAGGAAGCAAGACTCTTTACTGGGGTGCATCCCCTGTCTCTCCACAGACAGGCTCCTGCTCCACTGAGGCAGTCTCTTTCCCCCTCCCCCACAACACAGTCAGTATTGGCAGAAAGATCTTCTGCCACATCCAGGTAGCAACCACGCCCCCTGGATCCCTTGGAGTACCATCATTTTAATAGGCCTAGTAAGACCTGGCACTGGAACATGGGGACGGCCTCCCACCCAATGCTATGATCGTCCCGGGAAAGTAAACCCATACCTGGCTGCAAGGCAGCCATACTAGTTACCTGTGTCAGTAACCTATTGTTAATGACACCAAATAGTTTCCTTCCCCCACCGAGCCCAGGTTTTCGGTGGCACGTCTGTAACAGGTATCCTGCTGATTTCCACCTAGTGCAACTGCACAAGGTCACTTTGCCACACAAGTTAGAGATTAGGGAGTGAAGTAAAAGTTCAAGTTGACACACCTGCCATGTCACTGATAAATGTTAGAAGATATAACCAGAATTTTGTAACTTAATTGCAATAGGACTGTAACACACATTGAAGTGGATGGGACATTTCAATGACAGAGACTCAGGGCTCAGAACAACATCAATAATATATTCTGTCATTTTTCAGTAACATTACAGAAGATGTTTAAAAGTGAAATTTTGTTTAAGTATGTGAAGTTTTGTAATTTAATGGCTAAAAGCATTCGTCCTGATTCATCGAAATCGATCAACTTGGGACATTTGTCACATCTGTCTAGTGTTGTGCATTGAGTTATCCTATATTATGGTAAATGGGAGACACAGCTTTCTAGGTTCTGTCCCTTATCTGGGAGCTATGTGAGTGTTTATTTAGGTTGTAGCAAGAAGCCTGGTGAGTACAAACGCTACTGAGTATTCATTGAAACACAGCCTTCGTTACATTTTCTCCATTAAGGGCAACTTTGTAGCAAGAAAATCCCTTTAACGTTAGGGTTTGGGTTTGGAATTAAACAAAAATCAGCTGCAACCTATTTGTCATTCCTGTGAAGCAACCTCCCAATATTTTTTTTTATCTATAGTATGGTCACTCCGTTATAAAAATAATCGTTTTCTATCTATATAGGGAACCATGTATGGTCTGCCCTGTTTTTTAAAAAAATGTTTGCTACCTGTATAGGGAACACCTTATGGTTATTCTTGTGTTTAAAAAAAACATCTTTTGCTACATAAGGAAAAACATGTGGTCATTTCTGAGTTAAAATAAATAAATTTTGTGAAAAGTAATTGTTCTTGGGAGCCTCTGATAAATTGCCCACTAGTAAAACAGACCAAGTGCAGTTTTTAAACTTTTTAAAAAAAATTCTGGTGCACTATACATTGTAATTTCTATTTTGTGTAACATAAAGGTTAAGTTTTATTAATTATTCTGAGGTGGTTAAAAGGATTTAAGATTGCCCGTGGAGAAGTGTGGAGTCAGGGTTAGGTTTATAGCTAGGTTGGAGTGTGATTGAATGAGCATGGGGACAGGTGTCTTCTACACAGGTAATAAGTTCAAATAGGTTCAGTTAATACAGTTAATGAGTGCAGAGCAGGAGGGCTTCTTAAAGAAAAACTAATAGATCTGTGAGAGCCAGAATTATTGTTGGTTGGTAGGTGATCAAATACTTGTTTCATGCAATAAAATGCAAATTAATTATTTAAAAATCATACAAGTCAGGGTTAGGTTTAGACAAAATGTGTGTTTTGGGATGACCTAAACACCAATTTTTTTTTAAAAGTTTAGTCAAACAACTGTCAGTCTGAACAGGGACCTATTCATGCAATACTCCCATCGCCAATTTTTTTTAAAAAAACCCCGATTATAACCACAGAAAAAAATGAATAGAAACCCCGATTTTAAAAATTAAACAACCTCACGCTATTCCCTTAAAGAAAAGAAAGGCAAGTACCCCCAAAATGCTCCTCACAATTTTTCCAAAAGCGAAAAAACCTTTTGATTTTTAAAAGGGAAATTTAAACTAAAGAGGACAACCACAGGTCCATATATGTTCTTTATTCAATCATAACTATATATTAAAATTTTTGTTTTCAAAAAAGGCAGCAAAATATAAATAGTTTGCCGTTTTTTTTTTAAAACCATTTTAAAAAGTTTTTTTTGCCCAAGTCAGAAAGTAACACTGATTGCT
Organism: Phyllomedusa bahiana; assembly: GCA_025379985.1. Classification (NCBI taxonomy): domain Eukaryota; kingdom Metazoa; phylum Chordata; class Amphibia; order Anura; family Hylidae; genus Phyllomedusa; species Phyllomedusa bahiana. The sequence continues at coordinate 142,352 of JAODAL010003315.1, forward strand.
ATCTAGTATTAGGAAAAATACACCAAAACCCCAAAATGAACAGATCAAAAAGGGCTCAAAATCTCATTTTTTCCATACTAGAGTCATGGTTTCCATAGTTTTAAGGGAACAAATGACAGCCTGATAAAAAAGTTTTTTTTTATACTTTTTTTGATTTTGATCTGCCAGGTTTTCAAGGAGTTTTTCCAATCTGGCTTTTTTCAAAAAGCCTTTTTCGGGGCTATTTTCCCTTTTGCGAAATTCTGTGGGTGGTTCACACCCAATGATTTAAAAATTTTAAGTTCTATCCCCCTTATTCCTAGCTTTGCCTGTAACCGGAATTTACCATGATGGGGTTTGTAAAAAAACAATGAACATTTCTGATCAACAGAGCTGAACGGGGGAAAAAAAGCTTTTAGAGACATTTCAATTTTTACCCACCTACAAAGAATGGAAAATTTCCTGTAATTTTTATCATAGGTTTACACTTCAACTTGAAAAAGAAAAGAATCTAAAAAAAATTCCTAAAAATCCCTTTTAAAAATTTTTTTTTAAAAAAATTAATTTTGCATTTATTGAAATAAAAATAAGTTTTTTTGGATACAATAAAAAAACAGAACATAATATTTGGGTTGCGAAACCTTTATTTGCACTTAAAAAGGGGTTTTTTTAATTTTTTCCTGTAGTTTTTGGGCCCCAAATTTGGCCAACCCCTTCTCCAAATTCCCTTCCAGTTTGGGGGCCTAAAATTTGAGTTTAAACTCCCTCCAAAAATGGGCCCTAGACCTCTCCCGGGCCCAAAAAGGGAAATGGCTTTTTAAAGGAGTAAAACTCCTTTTTTACCCTGTCTGTATGTTTTTTTGCCCTTGCCCTACGGAAGACCCAGCCAGACCCATTTTCAATGCCTTTTTGGGGAAAAGGGGGTTGTTGGCCAAAATCTTGAAATATAGGGCCCCATCCCATTTCTCTTTAAATCTGGGCAGTCGTCCTGCCCCCTTTGCAGAAAAGCTCCTTCTAAGTCAAATGTTTCCCACCCCCATCTTCACTGATAAAGAACAAAGTGATCTTTTTTTATAGCCTAATGCTTTGGAAAACCCACATTTGCATTAGGGGGGCACAAATTTTGGCAGTTTTACTATTTAATCCCTTACAAAAAGGTTTCCCAGCTTCCATTTTAAATTCTTTCGGGAAACCCCGGAAAATTTTAAACCAGGGGCCCCGACCGAAGGGGAGGAAACGGTGCTTTTTAAGCACAAACACCTGGCGGCTATGTAGCAGACAAACCCCCTTTAAACCAGCACATGAAAATCCCTCAATAACATAAATAATTTTGGGAAAGGGGATTAATGTAAAAACCCCTTAAATGTGTTATGAAATCCCTTTGGCGGGTTTAATCAGACTCCCTTTCCAAAGGTTCCAGTAACAAAAAGGGCCAAATTTTTGTGGGTAAAAAGATTAAACAAAGACTGAAAAGAATGCTCCCTGTGCTTTTTGATAAAAACACAGCGGGGATTTAAATGTCCCCAAAAGCTTTCCCCACTGCAAAAGAAAAGAAGAGAGGGGGGTTTTTGAAACTGATAAGTTTGGTAAATTGGGCGGGAGATAAAACAACCTAGCTTTTATTAACCTTTTGGTACTTTCTAGAGTTAACCAATAACCCATGAAGCTGAGGGTCTGGCATTTGTGAGGCAAGAATATTGCTGCATACTATGGTATTCTTTTCAATCAAAAAGATTTTAAACCCCTTTAATTTGATCAAACAAAGCCTAAAAACTTACGGGAAAATTCCCTAAAAGGCTTCTAAATTGGAATGCTTACCACCCTTTAACTCAAAACTTTGTTATTTTGGGGCCCTTTAATGTAGGGAAAACTGCCCTAGCAATTAACACTGTTCCTGTTGTCCACAGAAACCAATCAGAGCGCCACTTTCAATGTTCCAGAGCACTATATGAAAGGAAAGCTGAGCTCTGATCGGTTTGCCCAAAAAGGGAACATAGACCGACCCTTTCTGCCCAGAAAAAGTTTTCAACATAAGGCCCCCCATATATCTAGAAATCAAAGTTTTTCCCTGAATAAAAGGAAAAATCCCCCGAAAATAAGACCAAATGCAATTTTTTTAACTTAGAAAAATAAGGGCCCCCCCTGAAAATAAGAAAGTAAAAGGCATATCATTGCTTCACCGGGTCCCTCAAAGCTATACATTACATTAAAAAATCATTTTTTTTCTTAAAATTTTTGTGGGAGGCACCGGAAAAATAGGTCATTTTTAAAATTAAAACCCTAAATTCTAGAAAAATGAAGATTTGGGGTCAAAAGAATCTAAAAAAATGGAGTCACAAAAATCCACCATTTTAAAAACAGGGTTTTTTGGGAATTTTAAAAAAATATAATATCTCTTTAAAAAAGTCAGAATTGGGAGAATGGATATTAAAATTAACCAAATTCCCCTTTTCACAAACTACCCGTGTTTCCTTTTAAAAAAAAAAATTTGGGAAAAAAAACTGAAAAAACGTAAAATTTAAAAAAATTTAACCAAATTTTTAAATGTCACGTTCCACCTTTTGTTTAAATTTCTGTGAATCACCTAATGGGTTTAAAAAAACTTCCCCCAAAAGGGGGGTTTTTAAAAACTTTTTTTGGGGTATAGTTTTTTTTAGAATGGGGTCCAAAATTTTGGGGGTAAATAACATACAGGCCCCTCAAAGCCATATCAGAACTGGACTGGTCCCTAAAAAAAATCTATTGTCATGGGGGCTGGCGCGGGGATTGGGCCAGCCCCCCCGCCCCTCCGAGGTTTCCCCCGTCGGGCCCATTACCCGCCACGCCCGGTACCGCTGCCCTGCCCCCCCCGGGCCCGGGCCCCCGCGACCCCCTGCCTAGGCGGGGCCCCGCAACGGCTGGTCTGGATTTTAAAAGGGGCCCGTGCCCCCGGTTTAAATTTTTTTCAATTGCCGGGCCCTGGGCCCCAAAATAAGGAATTCGCCCCCCAAACACTCCCTGCCAGATTTTTGGGGTGCGTACCTTGTCTTTGAGGTTAAATTTTGGGGTTCTTTCTTTTTAAACCCGTTTCCAGTCCTTCCGCACGTTTTTCCAAACCCTTTCCTTTTTGCCAGCCCCGCCCGACCGCTGCCCTCTCCGACCACGAACCTCTGCCCCCCTGCCCAAACCCCCTGCCCGTCCCTGAAAATTCCCCCTTTTTAAATTTTCCCGGGTTTTTGAAAAACGCAGTACCCCCCCGGCCCCCCATTGCAAAACAAGTCACGTCAGGGCAGGGGCGTTTGCTAAAGGGGGTTTATTGGGGCCAAAAAAGCCCCCCAAAATTGGGAAAAAGGTCCACCCCCCAATCCCCTTCTTACCAGTGTCCTGGGAAAAGGGCCGAAAGCCCCCCGCAAAAAAAGGGAAGTTTCCTGGACCCCGCACAGCGAAAATATCTCCTGCCCGCGCCGAACGGCTGCCCGGGGCTCCCTTTTAAAAAGGAGGAGACCCGGGCAACGTCAATCAAAACAACCCGCCCAATGCCACTGAAAGCAGGGGGCCCCCTTTAAAAAGCGCCGGGGAAAACGATCGTCAAATGTGGGGCCAAAAGACAGCAATAGAAAAAAACGATTTGCTGTCTACACAGCTCGTCTTTTCGCTGCACGTCTTTCGGCAGCGGCGTATTATACAACATGATGTATAATACGCCGGTGCTTCTCGTCTTCTTGACGTCTTCCCATACAATGCTATTGTATGGGGGCGTCGGGAAAACGAGAAGCGGCCGCGGCTTTTGCACAAAGCGTGACAAAAAGCCGCAGTCCTGCATCAGAGAAAGAACGGCCGCTTTAAGGGCCGTTTTTTCTCTGATGCAGTGTAGACATAGCCTAAGGTCAGTAGCGCTATTTTGTTCAGGTCAGAAAGCTTTTCTTACTTTGCCTTGTGAGAGCCTTTTTCTGGAACGAGTTGTATTTTTGATGGTACCACTGAATGCACCGTATGTACATAAAATACAAATTCTTTGTGAGTTGGAGTTAGGAAAAAACACAACTGTGCAATTGTTTAGAGTTTTAATTGTTCTGGAGTTCATTGTGTGATATAAATGACATTATCTATATTCTGCAGATCAGAACAATTTTTGTGATAAAATATATGTCTACTTTAGGCCTGATGTGAAAAATAGAAAGCCAGGGGGATCTGTTCACTGCAGACACCCAAGGCACCCAATGGATCCTATTCATTAGAGTGGGTCCGTCAGGTTTCTGCTGTGGTGTCTGTAGTTGAGAAGGAAGAAATAGTTGCTGTGGATTTTTTCTGTGTCACAACAAACACTATGGCAGAGCTCTGATGGATCCACAGCAAAAAACCTGACCAAGATGTGAACCAGGCCCTACAGGGGGGTTTCAAAACTACTTGTAGTTTATCAGTCCATAAAGGGAGGATTTAAAAATAAAATATTTAACTTGTGAACCCACTAATTCAAGTGACACAGCAGGTCCTTGTGCAGCCAATTACAGGCCATGGTAGTGACCTGTAATTGGCTGCACATTGTCTGCAGATTCACAGTGAGCTAATGTGAATGTGAATTTTCCCCTTCTATTTTATGATAAGTATACGTTCTTTTAGATTCTTTTTTCAACAGTTATTGAAATAGGCATACAACTAGTGACAGGGATATAAGTTTCTCTGTAAAAATCCATGCCACAGCTCACAATGGGGCATGAAAAATGCCGTGTGAACCCAGCCCTACAGAGCAAAACATAACACAGAGGGCCCGAGCCCCGGATGTTTTGGGACCCTAGCAACGCCCCTGCGTCAGGGGTAGCGACCTTGTAGCCTCACGCCGCAGCAAGTCCATCCCGCTTTGCGGCGGGCTCTGGTGAATACCGGGGGCTACTTAGACTCCGCTCACTGGCGTGGCTTAATTATCATCGCTTGCGGTGGTCCAGCGAATCCACCGAACCCTAACATCTATGTTGCAAATTTTCTTGAAAATGAGAAAAATTACTACTAAATTTCTAAGCCCCCTAATATCGTAAAAAATAAAAAACAATTAAAAAATTATTCCAACCTACAGTAGGCATATGGTAAATGCTAGTTATAAACTGTTTTGTGTGGAATAACTATCTGTCTTGCATGTAGAAATTTTAAAACTTTGAAAATGGCAAATTTTTCAACATTTTGAAATTTTTCACAAAAAAGGATTGTATGGACCAAAATGTTTTACTAACCTAAAGCAAAATGTGTCACAGGAAAACAGTCTCTGAATCACATAGATAGGTAAAAGTATCAAAAAGTTATTCCAACGTAAAGTGACAAATGTCAAATTTAAAAAATGGGGCTCTGTCAAGGAGGTCAAAACTGGCTTCATCCTTAAAGGGTTAATGTATGTTGATTATTTTTTTTTTGTGAATTCTTGTTCATCAAAAATAAGACATCCCCTGAAAATAAGACCTAGCAGGTCATTAGGAGTAAAAATTAATATAATACACTGTCTTATTTTCGGAGGAAACAGTGTATTTGTAGGTGCTATAAGGATGTAAAAATAAAAGCTAACACTAGTATTATAAACATGGTCCTAACTGGTTTTGTTTTCAAGGCATTTCTCAGTTTTGGTGTCGTTGTAATTTATTGTAAATTATTTTTTTTCATGTAAACTACTATAAATCTTATATTCTAAGTGTACAAACAACACTTCTTACTGTTTCCAGTAATGTAATATTATCAGAGAACAGTATGTAGATAATAAGAGCGACACTGGCATTACTTTGTATGAATAGAATAACAGTCATTTTTCACAGGTGGAAGAAGAATGTTTAATGATGATTAGACTTAGTGAAATAAATGAATGCACTGTACACTTTAATAACCCTTACACTGTACATGGTGCTATAGAGTGAAAGGGAATATAATTTAATGCTTATCCAAGCAGCTTCTAGACTCAAGACTCCCTATGGTGCTGTAAAACATCTGACAAAAATTTGGTCTATGGATTGTAAGAACTCTTAAGCCAGGGTCAGAGAATAAAATTTAGCATATCCGGCCCAAGTCTCCTTCAGACTCATCAGCGTGCACAACAAAAGCATAAGCTATAGATCCTGCTAATTTCTCTCCTTAAAAGGCAGCGCTTGACAGCAAAGCTATGATCTCTGATGACATTTACTTTCCATTTTGGAAGCTCAATAGCTGTCTATTCAGAATCAGCATTGTACAACTATAATTTAGTCCATGAAATCAAATGCTCCATTCATTTCCCCAATAATATTGATAAGCAGGCTATTTTTGTTTGACTTTATATAGCTCTTTGTAATTAAAGGAGCATTTAAGGAGTTGACTCACTACAAAGATTAGTTTTCAACATGTATTGAACACTAAATGAAGATGTTTTGCAAATATATTGCTTTGTTCATTTGTTTTTTGAGGAGCTACAAATGATTTTATCACCTTCTGAGGGCTTTCTGGTTTCTCTAGTGACTGATCTGTTTGCTTGTTCTCCACTGATGTTTGTCTTACCTGATAGCAGGGAGTAATGTCATCACATAGGTCGCGGCACAGAGCTGCCAGCAGCCTGAGAGCTTGTGGGTTATCTGATCTTTCAGACACTAATTTCTACTGCTTACTTTAGCTCTCAAGATTCTCTGGACCTCAGAGAAGGAGATTGTTTATCTTATTAGCAGAAGACTGAATACATGGAGCTTATATGCTAATTACAGACAGTTTGACCAGGAAGTGACAGGATGCATGAATGAACTTTTCTCTATGAAACAGTAAGATGAGACAACTCCTTTAAAGGTGTTGTCTCCCTACAGAGTTTCAAAGGATGCATGAATGAAATACTCTGCCACTTCCTGGTTCAGACTGACTAATTTGCATACAGCTTGTGCTTGTACAGCTCCATGCTGTGCTTTCAGTTGCTAATTAGATCAGATTAGCTTCTCAAACTACTAACAGGACTTCTTATCTGATCCCTCAAACAAAAGCCCTAATTACAGTTCTGTTTATTTTACATAAATCAAGCTTTTTACTGCTCAGCAGCATGGACACTGCCATGACCTGTGTGATGAAGTCACTCACTGCTATCTCATAGAACAAACAGCAGGGGGAGAATTGTTTACAGGTCCATTACTGAGGGAACTGAAATAGCCAGGGAGGTCATAAAGTCACTTGTATCTCCTTAGGGACAACGGTGGAACAAAGCAATCTATTTGGCACATGTCTTTATTTTGTGTTCCCTACAATTTGAAAGCTATTCTTTGTAGCGAGACAACCCCTTTAATGCAATTATAGTATTAGTGTGTGTTCTACTTCTAATATAACCCTTCTTTTTAGTAACTCTTAAAGGGACACTGCAGTTAAAACTGATACACTTGGCCCCACTTTTTGTGACAGTAGCAACCTATCAGCACTTAGCTTTTATTTTTCTAGAGCAGCATAAGAAATGAGTTGAGTTCTCAATGATTTCTATGGGCAAGAAAAACAGTTTTAGTACTAGACAGTTTTGATAAATTAGGCCCATTGTGCTATTCCTAGGGTGTTAAGGTGTTGGTGCATGCGGTGCATGACTTCTATCTTTAGCGTTCTTTTAATCCCTGAGTCATGCCCTCAGCCCCTGCACTAGATGTATTATACTGTATCACATTTTCTTGAAGTTCTCTTTCAGTTACGTACACTTGGATCATATATAGAACATATTTCTCTTATACAATCTGTTTGGCTTCTCAGTTGTAAACTGTGAATAATGCTTCTTATCTCCCTCTACATGACTACAAATTAAATATTTTTACTGGTTTTCATATGGGAATTGGATGACCTTTGCAGTAGTTAGTGCTTCAAATGATCAAAGAAAGGGTTGAATGGAATAAACCTTAGAATAGACATCTTAAAGGAGACCTACAGAACCACAAGCCCTCTCGACTAATGGGTGCAATAGAGTCTATTAAATGGCATTTATCAAGCTTTACTAAAGGAGAAAGTTACTTTATCCAATGTCCGTGTGGATGTTGAGCCGACTTTCTATTATATACTAAATGGCATTGTTATATGCTGCTGAGAAAGTTAGAGAGCGGAATATATATGTTCCTTCCCGCACTAATATTATCATCTCAGACAATCATGGAGGCGATAGGGAAACCTGTGGTGGCCAGATGTGGTTGAGATTATGAAAATAACTCACCCAACACATCAGCCTCTCTTCCTATGGCCAGTGCAATATGAAATAATAATATAATATTATATTATATTTGGCATAGGACTTCAGTGAAAACCTGACCTGATGTTCAGATATTGGTTCTTTTATATACAAATTGCAGACAACTTACTAGCCTCCAGAAACAAATTAATCTATTTACAACATCCGTTAATGCCAAAGATTTATCAGTGTATTAGAAAGAGGTAGCCTTTACTACAAGAGCATTATCCACAGATTTAGGAGTTCTGCTCCTCAGTAATGATTTGCTCTAGACTTCCAAGAAAGCTCAGAGACACTTTAGTAAGAGCAGATATGGGTCCACTCAGGACGCCTTTATCGCAAAGCATCCTGAGTAATCGGAAAAAAGGCTGCCTGCATTGCGCACATTGCAGTAATGTAATCAGGGGAGAGTTTGTACAACATCCTCAAACAGGAAGGAGTATCCCAGTAAGTGGTTACTTCACTTGTGATTCTTCCGCAGTAGTCTACCTTTTGAAGTGTCCCTGTGGACTCACCTACGTAGGAGAAACAATGCAGAGGGCCAAGGACAGGATAGCCAGCCATTAGTCATATACGGTGTCAAACGCTCATTTTGCGCAGGCTAAACATACAGTAGCTTTCAGATCTTGGAGCAAGTTAGACGCCGTCGTAGGGCGGGTGATCAGGTCCGCTTATTAAAAGAAAGGGAATCCTGGTGGATTCACCATTTAGACACTCTAGCACCTAGAGGACTAAATCGAGACTGCAATTTCACATTTAGATGATAATTTTTTGATATATGGATATCGTATGGATAAAAACTGAAGCGAGAATGCAGCCTGAGAAAGTCATGGCAGCGCCAGCTGGAAAAAAACAAGCTGAGGGCTAAGATCCTCCATTAACATTAAAGAACACAGTAGTAGGTTACTGGAGCCACCACAGATCGCAGCACATAAGGGGACGATGGCAATAGCCATGCCAGGGAGCAGAATCTAAGTAGGTCCCGGTTTTCACCAGAGCCCGCCGCACCAGGTCGTTACCCCTGAGGTGACTTGCTTGCGGTGATAGCCGAGGTGTAGCGAGGTACAAAATCGTAAGGCAAACTCGGAGTCAGGGACAAACGTAAGGTCAGGACAGCCGGCAAAGATCGTGGTCAAGGGATGGAGGCAAGAGGTAGGGTACACGGATATGACAGACGATGCTGAAGGAGGAGGCGGAGGTGGTTTTTCCTGTCTGTAATTTGAACATACGATTCACATTCTTCATACTGAAGAAGCTCATCCAAAGCCAGTTTTGCAGCATTTGCTTTTGCTTCATCATTCCAGTTTTGTACTAAATTCCATCACTAATAGCACCGAATGCAAAATAAGCACCTAAAACATTCCCTGTAGTTAGGGTCTCCTTCAGTTCAAGTACGCTGCATTTCAACAAATTGGTGTCACGCAGAAACTGGATTCAACCTACCACGTTTATACTTCATAATAAACAGGGATGGAACTTTTTTAGGTATTAATGATTAAGCTGATGGAGGTAGAATTTCCTTGGCCAAAAATGGTTTCGGAACGTTAGCAAACTAACTACGAAGGATTTCTCTATAGTACTTGAGTTTGTCCTCCCTCTCAGCAGCTGGAAAAAAGGCTCCCATTTTGGACCGGTAGCGAGGGTCCAATAGGGTGGAGAGCCAGAAGTCATCCCTCTGCCGGATGGTGACTATTTGGCTGTCACTAGCCAGGCAAATCAGCATGCTGCGGGCCATGTGCGCAAGTGATTCTGAGGGACTCACTGCCTCCATCTCCACTGTATACTGCCACGGTGCTTGGGGGTGCTTGGGGGACAGTGGAACAATGACAGAGTGTGGAGGTCACGGCAGCAGCCACAGCAGCAGCATGAAGTCAGACAGTGGCACAATGACAGAGTGTGGAGGTCACGGCAGCAGCCACAGCAGGAGCATGAAGTCAGACAGTGGCACAATGACAGAGTGTGGAGGTGGCACAAACAGGAGTAGCCACAGAGTGGCACAATGACAGTGTGGAGGTCACGTCAGCAGCCACAGCAGCACATGAGGTCAGACAGTGGCACAATTACAAATTCTGGAGGGGTCAAAAACAGTAGTATTACACAGATTGGCACAATGACAGAGTGTGTAGGTCATGGCAACAGCAGCAGCATGAGGTCAGAGAGGGGCACAATGATAGGGTGTGCAGGTGACCGCAGCATCAAGAAAAGCAGCAGAAGCAGGAGGTCAGAGAGTGGCACAATGACAGAGTGGGGAGGTGACGACAGCAACGCCAGCAGCAGCATGAGGTCAGAGTGGCACAATGACAGGGTGTGGAGGTGACCGCAGCAGCAGCCACAGCAGGAGCATGAAGTCAGACAGTGGCACAATGACAGAGTGTGGAGGTGGCACAAACAGGAGTAGGCCACAGAGTGGCACACTGACAGAGTGTGGAGGTCACGGCAGCAGCCACAGCAGCAGCATGAGGTCAGACAGTGGCACAATGACAGAGTGTGGAGGTCACGGCAGCAGCATGAGGTCAGACAGTGACACAATGACATTCTGGAAGTGGCAAGAACAGGAGTAGGCCAGAGAGTGGCACAATGACAGAGTGTGGAGGTCACGGCAGCAGCAGCAGCAGCATGAGGTCAGAGAGTGGCACAATGACAGGGTCTGCAGGTGCCTGCAGCAGCACCAACAGCAGCAGCAGCATGAGGTCAGAGAGTGGCATAATGACACAGTGTGGAGGTCACGGCAGCAGCCACAGCAGCAGCATGAGGCCAGACAGTGGTACAATGACAGAGTGTGGAGATCACGGCTTCAGCCACAGCATTAGCATGAGGCCAGAGAGTGGCACAATGACAGAGTGTGGAGGTCACGGCAGCAGCAGCAGCATGAGGTCAGAGAGTGGCACAATGACAGGGTCTGCAGGTGACTGCAGCAGCAGCAGCAGCAGCAGCAGCAGCATGAGGTCAGAGAGTGGCACAATGACAGAGTGTGGAGGTCATGGCAGCAGCCACAGCAGCAGCATGAGGTCAGACAGTGGCACAATGACAGAGTGTGGAGGTCACGGCAGCAGCCACAGCAGCAGCATGAGGTCAGACAGTGGCACAATGACATTCTGGATGTGGCAAAAACAGGAGTAGGCCACAGAGTGGCACAATGACAGAGTGTGAAGGTCATGGCAACAGCAGCAGCATGAGGTCAGAGAGGGGCACAATGATAGGGTGTGCAGGTGACCGCAGCATCAAGAAAAGCAGCAGAAGCATGAGGTCAGAGAGTGGCACAATGACAGAGTGTGGAGGTGACGACATCAACGCCAGCAGCAGCATGAGGTCAGAGTGGCACAATGACAGGGTGTGGAGGTGACCGCAGAAGCATCAACAGCAGCAGCAGCATGAGGTCAGACAGTGGCACAATGACAGGGTGTGTAGGTGACCGCAGCAGCAACAACAGCAGCAGCAGCATCATGAGGTCAGAGAGTGGCACAATGACACAGTGTGGAGGTCACGGCACCAGCATCAGCAGCAGCAGCAGCATGAGGTCATAGAGTGGCACAATGACAGAGTGTGGTTGGCAATACCAGTCCCTGGTAAAGATGGTGGTAGGCAGATGGAGAAACTGTCAGCAGATGTGTGGCATCAGGCGGGTGGCAGCATCAGAATAGTGGCTGAGGCAGGTAGTTTGAACCCAGACTCATTTCTCACAGTTTGGGTGAGGCATCATGGCTGATCTGATCTGACGCCTAAGGCATTGGTGTGTGGAAATCCCGGCCGATCCACGCCTAATTCATCTTGAGAAAGGTCAGTCGTTCCACATTTCCGGTGGACAAGCGAGTTCTCCTTGGGGTAACGATGGCCCCCGCCGCACTGAACACCCCCTCTGATGCCACACTACTGGCCGGGCAGGACAGCTTCTCCACTGCAAACTCGGCAAGTTACGGCCACACATCCAGTTTGGCTGCCCAGTAGTCCAGCGAAAGGTAATTATTGTTATCTTTTTTTCAGAACCTTTAAGGCCTCGTTCACACGGCTTATTTCGGACGGATTTGCCGACGGAAAAATCCGTCGGCAAACCCGTCCGAAAAAAGTACAGCCTATTTTCTATTGATTTCAATAGAAAATACGGCGCGTCGTTCACACGACGCAAAACCTCGTTCCGGATTGCCGCCGCGGATTGACGACGGCAACCCGGACGGAAAAACAATTAAACATGTCAATTCTTTCCGGGACGGATTCCCCAACCTACAATGATTGTAGATGGTGAATCCTTTCGGAAACCCATTTACCAAATACGTGCCACACTTAGTGGCACTTATGTGCAACTGATTTCAACTGATTTCAGAACGTATTTACATCGGAAATCCGTTGTAAATACGTTCTGAAATAAGCCGTGTGAACGAGGCCTAATACTCTGATTGGGGTGAGAATTTTTCATTTATGATCTTTGTTTATAATTATGTATTGGCAATTTTTTGTTAATTCTATTTATGTACTAATATGTCTATGTATTGTGGAACAATAATACTAACAATACATTTGTATATGTTCTGTGTGAAAGTATGTGTCAGACTATGCCATCAAAAGTACATATTGGGCAGCTTTAGCATTATAGTAAATGATTTGGAATCATGGAGATGCCCCCTTCATTTCTTTGGATCATATACCGGCGCATGCACTAGGAAGCAAGTGAGGGCGGAAGTATATCTGTGCCCATTTGATAACGTATATCCCTCTTTTCTAAGTAGCGCATGCGCAGTCTACATTTAAGGATGCTGAAATCGCTCTGCATTTTGCAGCGCGGCTCCTTTCATTCAGCTCCGAACTTCGGACGGTTTTACAATAATACGAGCACTAGTAAGTTGCTTTCTCTTAGAGATAGTAATTAATATTTTGGAATTCATTATAGAGAATCATATTAAGTTATATTTGTAATATTTTGATTCAGCTTGCAGACGCTTGCCTTTATGTGAACTATTAAAACAAGAGGTATGAAATTCACATGTGGTGGTCTATTCTCACACATACTCCATTCTTATATGTATGTGATATGCACAGGATGACATATTGGGTGTTTTAATGTTTGTATAGCACTATAGTAGATAGGTGCTCCTTATGGTGATTTATGTGAGATTTAAAATTTTATAATGGATGTAAAGGAGAATGTTAATATTTTAATGAAAATATTTGTTCATACTTACAACAACATATTTGAGAAAGGTCCAGTTGGGACCGAAAACGTTCATATCGACAGGTCGCTATAATCCGAGATACAACTTGAAGCTTGGAAATAATTTTAAAATTGTTTGAATAACAAAGTTTGTTTTTTCTACTCAAATTTGGTGCGGGTATATACTTGTTCAAGATTGCTTTACATGTATGCAGTATGTTTAAGGGTCACCATGTCAAGTAAATATGGCTGCTGTCCCTGCAACCAAGGCTGGGACGGCAGGTAGGCGGAGATAAGCAACCACCTAGGGTGCCATTTCAACCTAGTCAGAAATAAAGCTCAAGGAGACCCGGAGTGGCCTGAATTTTCCATGCGTAAGGGGGTGAGGGCTATATGCCTTTTTTGCCTAGGACACCACAATACTTTGTCCCAGTCTTGCCTGCTACCAAACCACCACTACTCATCACTGAGGAGCTGTTTGTGCTACTTTCTCCAAATCAATTACTGCAAATGACCAGTTAATTCTCACTGTTCATTGACTTTTAGGACAGCACTAATCCCTGCAAAGTGCCGAGGAGAACTATAACAGCAGTCTCACACATCACTGTGGTTCATCCGTCAGCACTATAGGCCGTCACTCTGAGCTCCTCATTTTCTGTGAGCAGAAGAAATACCTTACTATATGCTTACTATACCCCTGATGAATTTCTGGTAGGGTATTCTTATTTCATTGACTGGCTTTAAAGACGTAGGAAAAGGTAAATAAAGACTATTACCAAGTACATTTCTGTTCTGATTTTGCTTTTCTTCAGAGTTAGGACCATTATTTCCTGCTTGTGTATACAGGCTTCTCTAGTTAACAGCCACCTCTCTCTGCTGGTGCAGGCTGTAGCAGTGGTCAGGAAGAGGACTTGCTCCCTGCTGTGTTTCTTATCTTAAAAAATTGAGAATTTATATTACTTACTGACAGATTTTAACCTTTTGCAGCCTGCTGTTTACAAACCTCCAGAACTCATGTCACCAGCACTCATGTCACTGTAACTGGATCAGCTAGAATCACAAGTGCTGATATGTCAATCACTGCTATAGAACCACCCATAGCCTGAACAGTTAGTAGAGGTCTGAAGCTGGCTGTGGCTCTGTAAAATAGCATGGCTAAACCAAATATAGCATATTTCCATTTTCAGGAAAATCTGCATAATAAATTGTCATTTTCACTGCTATCTGGCCTTGTGCAAATGAAAAAAATTGAAGTAAAACTTAATGCTGTAAATAAAAAATATAATTTTCAAGAAAAAATTCTAATAAATTCTATGAAACACACGTGGGTTCAAAATATTCCCATCTAGATGCATTGAATAAGGGGTGAAGATTCAACAATTGGGTACATTTATCGGGGGAATTTAGTGTTCTTGTACTTAAAAGCCTCAGTAAATGTGACTTGGAACCCCAAAAATTATTACAGTAAAATTTGAGCTTCAAAAATATATGGGGACATGCATGAAAACTATCTAAGTCTAAAACTTTCTTTGTTGCCCATAGCAACCAATCAGAACTCCCCTTTCATTATTCGAGAAGTATATGAGCTCTGATTGGTTGCTATGGGCAACAAAGAAAGTCTTAAACCTAGACAGTTTTCATACATATGGCCCATAATGTCTGCCTGCCCATGCAGCAGTTTACAAACACAACTTGTGTGTGGGTAAAAACTAGGTTGTTCTCCTTTCATAATCATGCAAATTATAAAGCAATATTATTTTGAAAAATGTTATCTTTCATTTTCACTGTCTATTTGTAATAAAACTCATGTGGGTTCAAAATGCCTACTACACCCCCTTACAAAGAGTCTTAAAAGGCTTTTCTCACCACACAGTTTTACATTCACTCTTTCATCTCAAGCTGTGAGTTGTGCTATAGCAGTGATTAGCATATTTAACTTCTTAAGTAGCTGAGCTGTTTGTTATACTGACAAGTGTAGGGGCTTGTTCACACAACGTTTTTGTGATCCGGTTTACGGATCCGTTTTACGGATCCGCAAAACGGATCTAACAATTGTCAGTGTGATTAACATTGCTTTCAATGGCAAAAGCGCACTGCTGTTCACAAAGATGATCGCCGATGCGCTTTTTTCCCATCCGCTTTTCGGGTCCCTTTTAAGAATTGACATGTCAATTTCTTTCCTGCGTTTTACGCAAGAAAATCCCCATAGGAAATAATGGAGTGCGCTTTTGGCCTCCCGAAAGCGATCCAAAAAACGCAGCATACATTTGGGTGCGTTTTTGGATCCGCTTTCGATACCAAAAACGCATCCGTAAAACGCATTGGATTTAAATTAAATATAACATTTTAATATTATGTTTGGGTTTATATTTAGTTTATAAATGTATAAATATATAAATTTATATAAAAAGTATTAATTAAAATATATAAATATACTTTTGTATAGTATTTATATAAATTTTAATTTTATATAATATTATAAAATGTATATAAATATATATATATGTATACTAAATATATATTTAGTTTATAAATAATTGTTATTAATTCATGTACATTGGGGGGGGTTTGAAAACTATTGGTTATTTTAAAAAAAATGGGGGGGGGGGGGGGTTCTAAAATCATAGGTGTATGTACAGTTGATTGACACTAGGTAAAAAAAGGGTTTTTTCTTGTTCATTGATAGGGTTTTTTATATTTAAATTGCAGTTTGATAGGGTTATTTAAATAAAACATTGAAAAAACGGATCCAAAAAACGATCCGTAAAACGCATGCAAAACGCATCCAAATACGCATCCAAAAAAAAAAGGGTCACTGTTTCGTTTTCTGGATCCTTTTTGGATGCAGTTTGCATCCAGTTTTCGCAGGTTAAAAACGGATCCGTAAAACGCATCCAAAACGGATCCAAAACGTCGTGTGAACAAGCCCCTAGGAGATGTTATCTATTCGGTAAACAAAAGGTACTGTACATTTGCTGTGAGGACTGAAAACAATGGCTTATTTGTAATCTTGTTAGAGATCATTAGTTTGTTCCAGATTGAGCCATCCTTCCATGGTGAAATCATTTCCTACTCTCTACTCTCTCAGCTAAACTGATAAAAGTGGTATGGTCAGGGAACCATAGAAACACTCAAACAACATAAAATATCTGTTATCTAATGACTAAAGTAAAATCCATTGATCAATGTAGTTCGAAAAGTCTTCAATTACCTGTCCCTTCATTTTGAAAGCTAATCGTTGTTGTGAGAAAAAAAGATTTCAAAATGGTGTGTTTTAATTGTGTTTTATTTTCCAATCTATCCCACATACATGGTTTTTCTTGCCAACTTAAATGAGATCATTAAACTACAACTTACCTTGTGAAAAACAAGCCCTCATGCAGTTTTATAGTGACAGAAAAATAAGAAAAAAATATATGGCTCTTGAAAGGCAAGGAAGTAAAAATGAAAAATGAATATTAACTGCATCTCCAAAGGGTTAAAAAGAATTATGCATACATAAAGCAGACATATGGTAAATGTTAATTCTTAACTAATTCATGTAGTATGACTATCAGTTCTATAAGAAAAGAAATTATAATTGTGAATTTTTTTTCCATACTTTTGATGCATTTTGTTATTTCTCAATAAAATATATCACAATGTATCATGAAAAAGAGACACTTGTCAGATATGTAAAAAAAAAGGAACTGTGTCATTAAGACCCTAACTGTCTTTGTCCATGAGGGGTTAATTAAGTATCAGGTCTAACCAGGTGCTGACTCTGCTAGAGTATGTAGAAATGACACTTATTTTTGTCATCAATCCTTTTTTTTACAGTATGAATATCAAAAGTAGACTTTGTATAAACCTGACTGCCTTCCAAAGCTCTAAGGCCATCAGAGTACCTGCCAAGTTTATAATTTATTTTTGTGAGTTTTAAAGGCATTGTTTTGTCAAGGCCAATCACCACAAAGGTAAAAATGCTATAATGTAATCCCCACACTGTTAGTTATACCAGTCACATTGTTTTGTTCCAATAAAAACCATGTCTAAAGGTGAATAAGGAAATCATAATAATTTATGTAGTTACAGCTTCTCATTTTGTTACAACCTTAATCAGGATTTAATCTTCAAAGCCCATATCAGATTACCTTTCTTTTCTGTCTGTGCTTGTATGGAAATGTTAAAGTAATAAGGATAAAATAGCATAGCATACTAGCAGACTCAACTGAATCAATATTTAACTGAGTCTGAGTTGAAGGGGTTGTCCAACAAAAAAAAAAAAAGAAGAAGAAATAAACTACACTACATTATATAATGAAAAAAAAGTATACATACTTACCTTTGCAGTATCCTCCGTTCAGATATTGATGGTGCTGGTGGTGTCTCAAGTTTGTTAACTTATAGTCCATTCAGTGGCTTCAGTCACCAAGCATTCAACTGACAATACCTAGAGATGGGCGAATCGATTCTAACAAAGTAGAATTAGTTTAGAATTTCAGGAAAACTTCGGTTCTGCAGGAAGCCGAAGTTTAGGGTGATTCACGGAAATGAAGCGTCTTTTTTATTGGTAAAATGGCCGCAAGCACATGGCGTTACATGGGGCAAAGAACTCTGGGAGGAAGAAAGGAACACCCTCAATGACATGTGCAGACATGAAGCCAATCAGAGACCGGTGGGATTCTGTGACGTCACAGCCATATAAATACGGACGCCATCTTAAATCCTCAGACATCTCACAGTCTGTCCTGGCATAAGCATCTAGCTGCTGCTGCTGCTCTGCTATTCAACTCATTATAAAACAAACTGATTTTATCAGCAATTGGGGGGAAAGACTGCCACAAGCCTGTGTCAGTTGTACACCTTAACCTCAACCAGCGTTCTGTATCTGCTGCTCCATAGAAGTCATTCTAAAAGAAACTGCTTTTATCAGAGACTGGGGCCAAAGAGTTTTACAAGTGGTTCAGTTGTACACATTTAACACTACCAGCATTATCATTTTGTTTTAGTTTGAGGGGTATTCTCCCTAAAGTCCAGGGTGGGTGTAATTCTGCCCCATATACGCCTCAATTTCATCTGTTCATTTCTGTAGGTATTTAATATCCAAGGGTTAATTAAGCCTGTTGTTAGTGGGTTTATTTGGAGTAAAATACAGTGTTTTTTTACCCCCGTATATGCCTAAATTTCATTTGTTCATTTCCGTAGGGTATTTAATATTCAAGGGTTAATTAAGCCTGGTGTTAGTGGGTTTATTTGGAGTAAAATACAGTGGTTTTTTTTACCCCCATATACGCCTAAATTTCATCTGTTCATTTCCGTAGGGTATTTAATATTCAAGGGTTAATTAAGCCTGTTGTAAGGGGGTTTATTTGGAGTAAAAGACAGTGTTTTTTTTTTACCCCCATATACGCCTAAATGTCATCTGTTCTTTTCTGTAGGGTATTTAATATCCAAGGGTAGTGGGTTTATTTGGAGTAAAATACAGTGTTTTTTTTACCCCCATATACGCCTAAATTTCATCTGTTCATGTCTGTAGGGTATTTAATATCCAGGAGTTAATTAAGCCTGTTGTTAGTGGGTTTATTTGGAGTAAAATACAGTGTTTTTTTTACCCCATATACGCCTAAATTTCATCTGTTCATTTCTGTAGGGTATTTAATATCCAAGGGTTAATTAAGATTGTTGTTTGTGGGTTTATTTGGAGGAAAATATAGGGTGTGTATTTATTATATATAGACATCATACTTCATACTTCATTAAACAGAGTCTGTAATTTTTTGATCAAACAGTATGTCAGACAGAGAGGTGGCAGGTAGAGACTGGCGAATTTCTAAAAAATTCGATTCGCCGACTTCACCGAATTTTCCGACAAAATCCGTTTCGTCCCGAATTACTTTGGGATAAATTGGGTTAAATAACAGCTATTTCCTGGCCGCAGAGAGCCTGTAGGGTGCTGTAGAACATTGTGCCATGCTTAAATATGCAGATGGAGCTTGGTTTTGTCTTCATACAATGTTGTGTTTTAATATGACACGCATATGACTGCCGCCGCTCTTAGAATCGCTTCACTCTAAAATTCCCTGGGCACTTACAGGGGCAAAACTGACCAAAAAACTGAAGCGGGAATGCAGCCCGAGAAAGTCATGGCAGCGCCAGCTGGAAAAAAACAAGCTGAGGGCTAAGATCCTCCGATAGCATTAAAGAACACAGTAGTAGGTTACTGGAGCCACCACAGATCGCAGCACATAAGGGGACGATGGCAATAGCCACGCCAGGGAGCGGAATCTAAGCAAGTCCCGGTTTTCACCAGAGCCCGCCGCAAGCAGGATGGACTTGCTGCGGCGGGAGTCTACCAGGTCATTACCCCTGATGGGACTTGCGTGCGGTGGCAGCTGAGGTGTAGCGAGGTACAAAATCATAAGGCAAACTCGGAGTCAGGGACAAACGTAAGGTCAGGTAAGCCGGCAAGGATCATGGTCAAGGGATGCAGGCAAGAGGTACGGTACACGGATATGACAGACGAGGCTGAAGGAGGAGGCAGAGGTAGTTTTTCCTGTCTGTAATTTGGACATACGATTCAGATTCTTCATACTGAAGAAGCTCATTCAAAGCCAGTTTTGCAGCATTTGCTTTTGCTTCACCATTCCAGTTTTGTACTAAATTCCATCACTAATGGCACCGAATGCAAAATAAGCACCTAAAACATTCCCTGTAGTTAGGGTCTCCTTCAGTTCAAGTACGCTGCATTTCAACAAATTGGTGTCATGCAGAAACTGGATTCACACTACAATGTTTAAACTTCATAATAAACAGCGATGGAACTTTTTTAGGTATTAATGATTAAGCTGATGGAGGTAGAATTTCCTTGGCCAAAAATGGTTTTGGAACATTAGTAAACCAACTACGGAGGATTTCTCTATAGTACTTGAGTTTGTCCTTTCTCTCAGCAGCTGGAAAAAAGGCTCCCATTTTGGACCGGTAGCAAGGGTCCAATAGGGTGGAGAGCCAGAAGTCATCCTTCTGCCGGATGGTGACTATTCGGCTGTCAGCGAGGGTCCAATAGGGTGGAGAGCCAGAAGTCATCCTTCTGCCGGATGGTGACTATTCGGCTAGCCAGACAAATCAGCATGCTGTGGGCCATGTCCGCAAGTGATTCTGAGGGACTCACTGCCTCCATCTCCACTGTATACTGCCACGGTGCTTGGAGGTGCTTGGGGGACAATGGCACAATGACAGAGTGTGGAGGTCACGGCAGCAGCCACAGCAGCAGCATGAGGTCAGATAGTGGCACAATGACAGAGTGTGGAGGTCACGGCAGCAGCCACAGCAGCAGCATGAGATCAGACAGTTACTCAATGACATTTCTGGAGGTGGAAAAAACAGGAGTGGGGCCAGAGATTTGGCACAATGACAGAGTGTGGAGGTCCGGCAGCAGCAGCAGCATGAGGTCAGAGAGGGGGCACAATGACAGGGTCTGCAGGGGGACTGCAGCAGCAACAACAGAAAGGCAGCATGAGGCCCAGAGAGGGGCACAAGAAAACAGTGTGGAGGTCACGGCAGCAGCCACAGTAGCAGCATGAGGTCAGACAGTGGCACAATGAGACAGTGTGGAGGTCACGGCAGCAGCCACAGCAGCAGCATGAGTTCAGACAGTGGCACAAAGACAGAGTGTGGAGGTCACGGCAGCACCACGCAGCAAGGGCATGAGGTCGAGAGTGGCACAATGACATACTGGAGGTGGAAAAAACAGGAGTAGGCCATAGAGTGGCACAATGACACAGTGTGGAGGTCACGGCAGCAGCAGCAGCAGCAGCATGAGGTCAGAGAGGGGCACAATGACAGAGTCTGTAGATGACTGCAGCAGCAGCAACAGCAGCAGCAGCATGAGGTCAGACAGTGGCACAATGACAGAGTGTGGAGGTCACGGCAGCAGCAGCAGCATGAGGTCAGAGAGTGGGACAATGACAGGGTCAGCAGGTGACTGCAGCAGCAACAACAGCAGCAGCAGCATGAGGTCAGAGAGTGGCACAATGACACCGTGTGGAGGTCCCGGAAGGAGCCACAGAAGCAGCAAGAGGTCATAGAGTGGCACAATGACATTCTGTGGTGGCAAAAACAGGAGTAGGCCAGAGAGTGGCACAATGACAGAGTGTGGAGGTCACGGCAGCAGCAGCAGAAGCAGCAGCATGAGGTCAGAGAGTGGCACAATGACAGAGTCTGCAGGTGACTGCAGCAGCAACAACAGCAGCAGAAGCATGAGGTCAGACAGTGGCACAATGACAGAGTGTGGAGGTCACGGCAGCAGCAGCAGCATGAGGTCAGAGAGTGGGACAATGACAGAGTCTGCAGGTGAATGCAGCAGCAACAACAGCAGCAGCAGCATGAGGTCAGACAGTGGCACAATGACAGCAGCAGCATGAGATCAGACAGTGGCACAAAGACAGAGTGTGGAGGTCACGGCAGCAGCCACAGCAGCAGCATGAGGTCAGAGAGTGGCACAATGACATTCTGGAGGTGGCATAATCAGGTGTAGGCCAGAGAGTGGCACAATGACAGAGTGTGGAGGTCACGGCAGCAGCAGCAGCAGCATGAGGTCAGAGAGTGGCACAATGACAGAGTCTGCAGGTGAATGCAGCAGCAACAACAGCAGCAGCAGCATGAGGTCAGACAGTGGCACAATGACAGAGTGTGGAGGTCACGGCAGCAGCAGCAGCATGAAGTCAGAGAGTGGCACAATGACAGGGTCTGCAGGTGACTGCAGCAGCAACAACAGCAGCAGCAGCAGCATGAGGTCAGAGAGTGGCACAATGACACAGTGTGGAGGTCACGGCAGCAGCCACAGTAGCAGCATGAGGTCAGACAGTGGCACAATGAAAGTGTGGAGGTCACGGCAGCCGCCACAGCAGCAGCATGAGATCAGACAGTGGCAAAAGACAGATTTGTGGAGGTCACGCAGCACCACAGCAGCAGAGAGGTCAGAGAGTGGCAAAAGACATTCTGGAGGTGGCAAAAACAGGAGTAGGCAGGGTGGCACATGACAGAGTGTGGAGGTCACGGGCGCGCAGTAGCATAAGTCAGGGAGGGCACAATGATAGGGTGTGCAGGTGCCCGGGCACAGCAACAACGGGCACGCTAGGTCAAGAGTAGCACATGACAGAGTCTGCAGAAGCATTTGACACGTGAGGAGAAAAGCGCCATCATGTCCAAGTTGTTGGTGTGGCTGGGCGGGAAAAGCATATTCAACCAGTGGGCAGTAAAGGACATGCACGCCGACGTATTTAAACAACACATGCGCGCGCTGTGCACCTTGGAACAAACCGATAAGCCTAGGACTGGCCCACCTTCTGTTTCCCCTATTTGTGAAGGGGTGGTACTGCCTTTTTGGAAAAGAAATTACGGCTTGGAACTCTTCACCTCGGCTCAGCACAAGCCATTAGTTCTCTGAACGGTACAGAGTCCACCATTTGAAAAGGGAGGGACTGCAGTACCAACAACTTGGACAGGAGCACGGTCAGCTTCTGCACCTTAGGATGGTTGGACGCATACTATTGTCTTGTTGAACAACTGCTGGCGCCATGAGTAGCGAGGAGCAGGAGCATCTGGACCGGGAGATGATGGCAAAGAGAAACAGCTCCCTTCTGCAGAGGTGGTGGAGCCTTGACTGGCTGCAATGGCATGCGTGCCACTGGACGCTGCAACTGCTGCGGCGGCAGGATGGACGACCACATCTGAGCCATGTTTCTCCCAGGCCACCGGATGGTGACGCTGCATGTGTTGACGCAGGGCCGTGGTGCCAACGTTAGCTTTCTGGCCACGATTCACTTTCTGCCCACAGATTCTACACATACCCATATTCAGCTCCTCCGGTGTCTTAGCAAAGAACTGCCACACCGCCGAGTAGCTGATTTTACCGCCAACGCTCCACACTGAGTGACTACTACTGCTGCTGCCTCGCTGAGCCCCTGTGCCGCTACTTTCTTGGACCTGCGAAGCGGGTTTTCTACCCCGTGGCCGCTTGGCTCCCGACCTCACACTGATGCTACCCTGCTGACTCACGGCCACACTACCCACATGCTGGCTGCGCCGCTGCCTGACGCGCAAGCTGACGCCCTCTTTTCCTGACGATAATGAAGCCCTTGCTTCACCCGACTCCCAAGTCGGCTACATCATCATTGATTATTGTTGGATCTTCGCTGCTGTCCTCATCAATGGTCTTGGTATGCAGAGGCTGACCCCTCACAACATGACCTGCCATGCCACTCTCCACATCTATACTTTGCCGCCTACTGCAAGAAGCAGGGGATATTGGGCCAATTTCTTCGCTGCCAAGTAGCTGCTGATTGTCCTCAAATTGTTCATCCTCGCTGTATAGTGGCACTGAGCCAATACCACATAGTAGATCTCTGGCTGAGAGAACTGTATGGGACAGAGGCGGATTGAGGACAGGCGAGGGCCGCTGAGCTTTTCCCGGGCAATGCCAACTAAGGGTTGTGTCTGACGTTCCCACCGACTCTTGGCTGGGGTTGTCAGATGTCATCTGGGAGGAAGTGGATGACCTAGTCAACCAATCAAGAACCCTTGGGTTGCCGGTCAACACACGGCCACTAGATGACACCGGGTGAGCCCTGCTGCAACGCCCCCTTACTGTGTTGCGACCTGTGCCTGCTCCAGGAATGTTTGTGCCAGTGCCACTCGCATGTGAAGAGCCTGCCACCTCTCTGTCTGACATACTGTTTGTTCAAAAATGTACAGAATCTGTTTAATGTGTTTAATGAAGATATCTGTATATGATTAATACACAAACTATATATGACCTCAAATGAACCCACTAACAGGCTTGGGTAACCCTTGGATATAAATTGCGCTACAGAAATCACCAGGAAAAAATTAACTGGTATGTGGCTTGTAAAAACGCCGTTTCTTTTACTGACTACAAAAGCACAAATGCGCTTAATTAACCCTCAGATATAAATTATGCTACAGAAATCAGCAGCAAAAAATTAACTGGTATGTGGCGTGTAAAAACGCCGTTTCTTTTACTGACTACAAAAGCACAAATACGCTTCATTAACCCTCGGATATAAATTACCGTATATACTCGAGTATAAGCCGAGTTTTTCAGCCCAAAAAATGAGCTGAAAAACTCTACCTCGACTTATACTCGAGTCACTGTCAGCGCGCGGGCGCTGTGATGGCCCGGGCGCCGACAGGGACGCTTCAGTTATATGCGGCTCCTCAGGGAGCGCATATAGCTGAATGCCGAGTACAGCGCACAGTGTCCGGGCGCTGCGCTGGCCCGGGCACTGTCCGCGATCCCTTCACCTACATGCGACTCCTCCGGAGCGCATATAAGTGAAGGGATACCACTGCGGGGCACAGAGCGAGCGCTCGTGCTCCGCAGTGGACTCCGGGCGTCTGCGGCCGCCCGCAGTTTCTGGCACAGGCAGGTGTGTCATCACGCTGCGTGCGCGGCCTGATGACGTCACCCGCCTGTGCCGAGAAGATGCAGGAATCGCGCGGGAGGCCGGAGCAGCGAGGAGGCGGAGCGGCGAGGGAGACGGAGCAGCGTGGAGCCAGGTAAGTGATTGTTTTTGATTTTTTTAAACTGTCTATACCTGCCTACAGCTGCCTATACCTGCCCTATATCTGCCTACAGCGGCCCTTAGCTGCCTATACCTGCCTACAGCTGGCCCTATACCTGCTACAGCTGGCCCTATACCTGCTACAGCCAGCCTATACCTGCCTACAGCCAGCCCTACACCTGCTACAGCTGGCCCTATACCTGCCTATCAGATGCCTATACCTGCCTACAGCTGGCCCTATACCTGCCTACAGCCAGCCCTATACCTGCTACAGCCTGCCCTACCTGCCTACAGCAGGCCCTATACTGCCTACAGATGCCTATACCTTCCTCCTAGCAGCCAGCCCTATACCTGCCTACAGCACTGGCCCTATACCTGCCTACAGCTGGCCTCTAACCCTGCCTACAGCCGGCTCTATACCTGCCTACAGATGGCCCTATACCTGCCTACAGCTGGCCCTATACCTGCCTACAGCTGGCCCTATACCTGCCTACAGCTGGCCCTATACTGCCTACAGCCAGCCCTATACCTGC
Organism: Phyllomedusa bahiana; assembly: GCA_025379985.1. Taxonomy (NCBI): domain Eukaryota; kingdom Metazoa; phylum Chordata; class Amphibia; order Anura; family Hylidae; genus Phyllomedusa; species Phyllomedusa bahiana. The sequence goes on from JAODAL010003315.1 coordinate 167,732, forward strand.
CTACAGCCGGCCCTATACCTGCCTACAGCTGGCCCTATACCTGCCTACAGCTGGCCCTATACCTGCCTACAGCTAGCCCTATACCTGCCTACAGCCTGCCCTATACCTGCCTACAGCCGGCCCTATACCGGCCCTATACCTGCCTACAACTAGCCCTATACCTGCCTACAGCCTGCCCTATACCTGCCTATGGGGCCATATACCTGCCGATTACCTGTCTATGGGGCCATATACCTGCCTATTACCTGCGTATGGGGCCAAATACCTGCCTATTATCTGCTTATGGGGGACATATAACTGGCTATTACATGCCTATGGGGCCATATACCTGCCTATACCTGCATATAGGGCCATATATCCGCCTATAATTGCCTATGGGGGACATTAAACTGCCTATGTAATTTTATTGGTATCCATTTTATTTTTAAAATTTACCAGTAGCCGCTGCATTTTCTACCTAGGCTTATACTCGAGTCAATAAGTTTTCCCGTTTTTTGGGGCAAAAGTAGGTGCCTCGGCTTATACTCGGGTCGGCTTATACTCGAGTATATACGGTATGCTACAGAAATCAGCAGCAAAAAATTAACTGGTATGTGGCGTGTAAAAACGCCATTTCTTTTACTGACTACAAAAGCACAAACACGCTTAATTAACCCTCGGATATAAATTGCGCTACGGAAATCAGTAGAAAAAAATTAACTGGTATGTGGCGTGTAAAAACGCAGTGTATTTTATTGAATAAGAAAGCACAAACACACTTAATTAACAATTGGATATAAATTTTGCTACAGAAATGAGCAGCAAAAAAATAACTGATATGTGGCGTGTTAAAACGCCGTTTATTTTACTGACTACAAAAGCAGAAACACGCTTAATTAACCGTCGGATATAAATTATGCTACAGAAATCCCCTGGAAAAATTTTGTTTTTGCCATTTAAAAGCACAGTTTATTATACTGACTACAATAGCACAAACACACTTAATTAACCCTTGGATATAAATTGCGCAAAAGAAATGAGCAGCAAAAAATTAACTGGTATGTGGCGTGTTTATTCTGCCACAGATATATGTTAGAGGAGACCCTGAGAGGTTGTGCGTGCAGTCTCTTGCATAAGCTAATGGTAGACAGTGAACTTACTGACATTAAGTTCCAGCGTGTTGCCAGTTGCATGTAGAGAGGATGCAATGGAGTTGCTTAAGGTACAGTTTTAATGGATTTACCTTGAAGAACTATATGCCATGCGGTCAAAACACAATGCTTAATCACAGTGAAGATCAGTAAGTCTGCTCACAGCCAAGATGGATGAAAGAGAAGAGACAGGAGCTGATGTAAGAGAGGGGAGGAGACGAGGAAAACAATGCATCATGGGAAAATTGGTTAAAGGAGCAGGAACGCGGATGTAAAAACAATGAAGCATTTAGCCAGAGCTGGCAGCATTACATAATATAAGAAACATAACATTGCATAGTACACATATATAAAGCTGTTACAGCATACTCCCCGTCTGAAATCCTTGGATTTCACTAAACATAAACCAACATAATGTAAATTTCTTTCCATTGTAGAATGATGATTCTGGAACCTGAAAGACAAATGTAATAAAACAGACAACAAAAACTGGAAAAACAGATGATCAGGAACAGTTCAATGGTAGATAATCCCAAGCAGGATGTTGAGGAAAAGTCCGGTGATGAGCAATTGAGTCAATGTACTTGAAAAGTTCCTTGCAGCGTGACTCATTCCTCAATGGGTAACAGGAGGACAGTCTCAGATACAAGCCTGATGAACGTCTTGGAGTCTCCTTGTCGTGTGATGGTGATGGGAAAAACCTTTGAAATGAGCCCCATGGGCCAAAAATTTCTCTCTACTTTCTGGTCCTCATCAGAAACAAGATCTCCCCACCTTTAGGTTTGGTTTAACCTGTTGCCACTTTCTTCTTCCTTGGAGAAGAGCCAGATGCTCTCATTTCCATCTGCTCCAGAAGCAATTGGCGAGATGCTGAACGTGTTTCCACCGTTTCAAATACCAGAATGTTAAGATGTTACCAGAGGAAGGCTCTTCAGGTGGACTGAGCACAGATCCGAGCTTCTGAGTGAGGAGAGTTGCTGGAGTGAGAAGAGCAGGAGACTCTAGGACCGCAGATACAGGAACAAGAGGTCTTGAGTTGACAATAGCGGACACCTCAGCTAGGAATGTGGTTAAAATCTCATGGGTGAGCCTTGAGGAGTTTGAGTCTCTGAACATCGAGTCCAATATCTTACAGGTTATGCCTATCATTCTTTCCCATGATCCACCCATATGAGAGGCATGAGGAGGGTTAAAGATCCATGTACAACCGTTGTCGGCCAAGTAGTTCTGAACTGGCTTAGAGTCTATTTGCAGTTCTCGGCAGGCACACGTGAAGTTGGTTCCGCAGTTGGATCTCAATTGCTTTACTGGTCCTCTGATGGCGAGAAAACGTCTCAAGGCATTGATAAAACTGGAAGTGTCCATGGATTCTATAACTTTAATATGTATAGCACGTACACTCATGCATGTAAACAACACTGCCCATCGTTTGCTCTCAGCATGACCACCTCTGGTTCTGCGTGCAGAGACTGTCCATGGCCCGAAAACGTCCAGGCCAACATAGGTAAACGGTGGCTCAGTGCTTGTCCTGTCAGCTGGCAAGTCAGACATTTGCTGTTGCAGCAATTTACCCCTCGACTTGCGACACGTAACACAGTTGTGAATTAAGTGAGCAATCCGTCTTTTTGCTCCTACTACCCACAGGCCTGCAGCTCTTAAAGCACCCTCGGTGAAATGTCTGCCCTGGTGCTTGACCCTTTCATGATAATGCCGTATGAGCAACGTAGCGACATGATGGTGGCTGGGAATAATGAGGGATTCTTTTTCACACACCCTTAACTTGGCCCTGTTCAGGCAAACACCAACCCTCAGCATACCATGTCGTCGACTACTGGTTTAAGTTGACAACAGGGCTGGTTTTTGGAATGTCCTGTTTTTTTGAAGACATTTGAGTTTAGTATGAAAGGCACTCTGCTGCACATTACGTATCACTAACATATCACTTCGTGTAATTGTCTTCTGCGAGAGGGGCTTGGGGACACACGTGCCAACCACGAAAATCATAATATCTTTCCTTGGCGTGAAAGCACTGTGCGATGTGAACTAACCTTGCATGGTGCGTACGAGCTTTAGCCATCTGGAGAAGGTTCAAAGCGTGAAAATTTCAACCCCAGCCCTCCTTACAGACTTGGTGATGAGGGTATTCACTTCAGGATGAATCTCAGGATCGTTGTCAGGGTCTTGGAGACTGAAGACGTCTTCATCAGATGTTTCTTTACTCTCGTTCAGCAAGAACTCTGGACCTGTCAGCCAAGAGATTTTGGCAAGGGCACTAATAGACGATGTCTGGTGGCACAGTGCGCAGGGTTGAGGTGAGATGGAACATAGTGCCACTGCTTAGGGTTAGAGGATTTGCTAATCCTTTCGATGCGGTTACTGACATAGACATAGAAGCGTTTAGTTTGATTGTTTATGTAAACCAGGACAACCTAGCTGTCAGTGTAGAACCGAATGTCATCCACATGAATATCAAGCTCACGCTGAATAAAGTCTGCGATCTCAACAGCAAGTACAGCGCCACAAAGTTCAAGTCTTGGGATGGTGTGCTCTGGTTTAGGAGCTAGTTTATCCTTTCCAAACAGGAATCCCACATGAGCTTTACTGCAATTGTCAATTACCTTCAGGTAGGCAGAGGCAGCGATGGCCTCAGTTGATGCATCTGAGAATATGTGGACTTCCCTTCTCTGGCTTGTGGTGAGAGATGCTGGAATGTAGCAACGTGGTATGTGAATCCTGTCCAAGGAGCGCAGGGATTCTTTCCAGGACTCCCACTTCCGCTGCTTGTCAAGGGGGCGTGGAGCATCCCAGTCCTCAATAGTCTCTGTCTTAGTAGGAATTTGCCCTGTACAGTCAAAGGCGCTAAAAATCCCAGTGGGTCATATAGGCTGTTTACCACTGAGAGGACTCCACGTTTAGTGAATGGTTTGTCGGTACAATTAACCTGGAAGCCAAGAGAATCATTTAAGTCCCATCTCAAACCCAGACTTCTCTGCACTGGAGGGTTGTCTATGCCAAGGTTCAAGTCTCTGAATTCTGTGGAACAATCGCTGGGCTGAATGGCTTTCATAACAGTAGTACTGTTGGAGGCAATTTTGTGTAACTGCAGACAAGCTTTAGACAGCATACCTTGTGTCCTTTTGAGCGGGTCTAGGTTTTTTTTCTGCTGTGGGCAAGGATTTGAGTGCGTCGTCCACGTAGAAGTCTCTTTCAACAAAGTGACGAGCATCCTTCCCAAACTCTGACTAACCATCAGCAGCAGTCCTTTGTAGGCCATAAGGAGCGACAGCAGGTGAAGGACTGTTACCGAACACGTACACCTTCATGCGGTATTTGATCATTTCCTTGTTAGTGTCATTGCCCCTGTGCCACAGAAACCTGAGGTAATTTCTGTGGTCTTTTCGTACAATGAAACAATGGAACATTTGCTCAATGTCGGCGGTAATGGCGACTGTCTCCTTTCTGAATCTCATAAGCACTCCTACCAAGCTGTTGGTCAAGTTCGAGCCTGTGAGGAGAACGTCATTCAGGGATACGCCATGATGCTTTGCACTGGAGTCAAACACCACCCTGATCTGGTTGGGCTTTCGTGGGTGATACACTCCAAAGGAAGGAAGATTTCCAGCATTCTTCATGCTCTTGCAAAGGTGGAGCTGGCTCTATGTGGTCTTTGAGAAATATCTTTTCCATGAAGGCCACATAGTGATTTTTCATCTCAGGCTTGTTTCTTAATGTACATTGCAAGGAGATGAATCTGGATAATGCTTGTTTCCAGTTGTTAGGAAGCCTGGCTCTTTCAGCCCGAAAGGGTAAGGGTGCAACCCAATGGGTAGATTGATCCTTGAAGCATTCTCTGTCCATTATTTTGATAAACTCTTTATCTTCTATGGACAAGGCTACTCTATTGTCGTCTTGTGTTGTGTGAAACACTGCTCAACCTAAGTAATCATAAGGCATAGGAATGATGTCTGGTGCCTTACTGAAATTAGAAAGATGCTCCTTTACCTCGTAATGATGAGGTTGAAGTGGGTTGTGCGACCATTGTTGAGCACAAAGGTTTTAAAGGAGTTTACTCAAGATGGTTTAAGATTCCTATCCAAACACACATTGCCAATGATTACCCAGCCTAGGTCAAGTCTTTGTGCGTATGGGGCATCATCTGGACCATTACATTGTTTTACGCACCTTATGGACTCTCAGAATGTCTTTCCCCAGCAAGAGAAGGATGTCAGCGTTTATGTCCATAGAAGGAATTTTTCCCTTTTCCAGGTGTCTCAAGTGGGGATGATGATTAAGCAGCTTCAGGAGTCGGAATTTTCTTTATCATCAGGTATCTGGTCACATTCAATTAACGTTGGTAGGGATTTTGGATATTCCTGTTAATTGGAGAAATGAGGTATCCAGTGGCTCTTCTGCCAAGGGTCTCTATGCGACCGGAGCAGGTGTTAAGGGTGTATGGTACTTAGGCTTTGCTAGAGACCTGTTGCTCTGTTCGTCTATTATGGCACACATCCTGGTGGCCTTTTCTGATTGTCCTTCTGGATAGACACTCACTAGACACACCTTGGCACAGCACTTGGGACCATCCTCTTTGTGACATACATCCATGCAGGAGGAGGAGACAGTGGTAGTAGCTGAAACTTGAGCTGATGGCTCCCCGCCATGCGTTGTGACGGCTTTAAATGTTGCTTGAGGTTGTGGGTTGTCAGGGAAGAGGTAGGATGCATAGCTGCAACATGCTTGTCACTACTGCATTCAGTACACTTGATGACAGCCTTACAGTCTTTTGCAAAATGGTTTGAAGAAGCACAACACTTGTAACACACTCCTAGTTCCTTAAGCGTGTCTCTGCGTTCTTGCCCTAAGCCCACGACATTCCTTCAGTGGATGAGGTCTTTTGTGGATAGGACACGTACGATTAGGGTCTTTGTCTTTATGGACAGGAGCGTCCTGTCTAGTGGTGCAGGATGCAGTGAATGGGATGTCTGTCTTCCTAACAGATACTGTTCCCCTCATGTCTCTACGTTTGCTTGTTTGGTTTCATACCCTTTAGCATGATGATGAAGTAGTAGAGCAGATTCTGTGAAGTCGAAACTGGGATCGTTCTTCTTCCGAGCTTGGTCACTGATGAACCTGGAAAAATAGGAGAAGGGTGGAAGCCCATGTATCTGGAGCCCATGTCTGCCCATTTTTCTTGCAGGCCATATGGTAATTTGGACACTACTGGATTAACACCGTGAGCTGTATCAAGGTAACTCAGTCCAGACAGACGTGGATCCCTTTTTAGCCAGCTCTAGCCCCCTTTAGTAGGTCGCTCAGGTCTTTAAGCTTGTGGTTGTCCTTGTTGGTGATCTTTGGGAAGGTATGAAGTCTCTTAAATAAGGCACTTTCTATAGCTTCTGAACTGCCGTAAGTCTGTTCAAGTCTTTCCCATGCAGCAGCAAGACCTTCTTCGGAGTGACCCGCATGAACTGCTCTCGATGTCTTTACTCGTTCCGCAGAATCTGGGCCTAACCAGTTAACAAGCAAGTCAAGCTCTTCCTTGGCAGTGAGGTTAAGGTCATTGATTACTGCTTTAAAGGTGGATTTCCAGGCTCTATACTTTTTAGCATGGTCATCGAACTTTGAGAGGCTAATGTTTATCAGCTCCCTGCGTATCATATATCTAGCAAAGTCCGACATGTCTGATCTCCCACCTCGTGTCACCAGATTACCTTGTGATATCCCTGGGGCGTGAAGATTCTCTGGCATATGGGGCTGAGATGAATCAGGATGAAATGATGTAGCATAAGGATTAAGCTGCGGTTTAGTCTCTGGAGGATCTGCTTGTGTGATGCTGGAAATTACCTTGTTCTGGGTAGGTGGCATCCTCTGATGCTTCTCATTTACAGCAGTGTGGTAGGTTTGAAGTAGCTTTGGTGCATACGACATAGCAGGTGGTGCAGAAGGTGATTGCTTTAGCACGTAGTTGGCGGTGCGGTCAGCTGGGTCTTCCACTTCTGCAGGGATGGAGCAGTCTAGGTTAGTGTCTTGGCCTAATGCTTGTTCGAAAACCTTTAGCTTGGCTAAGGCGGCTGCTTCCTCCTTTTCCATTTGGAGAACCTTTAGTTAGGCCACTGCCTCTGCTTGTCTTTGAGCCATTTGGGCCGCTGCCTCTGCTTCTGCCTTCGCCTGTCTTTTAGCCATTTCTGCTTCCTTCTTGGCAAAGGAACTTCTGATGCTAGCTTCTTCTGCGTCAGTATGGATTTCTATCAGCTTGTCATGCAATGTTGACCTTCTGGAGTGGGAAGTTCTTGAAGATGACAGCGTACGTTTGGTTGAGGCAGACTGATGAGACCTTACTTCTTGCAGGTGTGCGATGCGGAGTTCTGCCTTATCTTTGGCGCCTTTCACTACGGCGTCTTTTGTTTGCTGGAGTGAAGTTTCTCTCTCAGCTAGTTCTGCTGCGGCATCAAAGAACTACTATGTGGTCTGGGATCAGCGTTACTCAGGAATGTGATATACTTAGCAGACAACCGCTGGTAGCGTTCACAGGCGGCAGATAAGTGATTCAATATTGTGGTTAATGTTGCTGCGTCACTGTCATAGCGTGAGATGGCTGCTATATAGTGTTCAGTTCTTTGCCATAAATCATCAAGATTATCACGGAACTCTTCATTAGTTATGTCAAAGTTCTCTCTAATCTTTTGCGTGGGTTTTCTGACACGTTTAGATCGTGTAATTTGTTCTTCCCGGAACATGGACTCTGTTTCCTGCACGTCTGAGTCTTTGGTACCACGATGCATTTTGCTAGATGCAGCGACAGAGGACCTTTCAGAGCCCTTTGTGGACATGTTAATCCCTGTTTATGTGGTACTGACTCTTTAAGATGGAGCTGCAGCTTGTGCACGCTGGTGTTAAGGATGGTCTTTCAAGGGGACCTTCAGGTATATTGGGTGGTTGCCAGATTTGGTTTGATGACCCGGGTCGTGATGCAATGACACAGAAGACAGAGTTCTCTGAGACCAAATGCATAAATTTATTAGTTAAAGCATCCTGTATTTATACCCCGTTCATAGAGGGTGTTCCTTTGATTTACATAAGCATGACATCAGATTTAAGAACACATAACTTGATTTAGGTACAAAGTTAGTCCCGGGAAAAATGGCTTATTAGGAATTAGTAGAGGTCAACATGTTCTTTTTCTTTTATCGAAACTAACAGTTATTAGGGTTTTATTGAAGGTAGCATTTTATTACTTCACTGATTAGTTGTTCATTGAGGTACATGTATTAGCTTTTATTTGTTTTATTTGTCACACCAAAGTTCACTAGCAATCTGTGATTAAACAGATTTCTAGGGGACAAGTCAGCTTAAACTTATGAGGGGAAATTACCGGAAATTTAATCCCTTTGATTGGCATTGGATACA